>JAGDQP010016861.1:1631-33692 GCA_022664845.1 Lepisma saccharinum
TATTAATGGCGGTACACAGAGAAAAAAATCCTTGTTTGTGATTAACAAGAAAATGTGTTCAAATAGGGCTCAAACAAAGTTTTATTTGCTTTAAACAGAACTTTGTTTAAACGAATTTCAATCTCAACAGTAAAGAAAAAAAATACGATGGCAGCCAGATGCTTTGAACACGTGTCGGCGAGTTGACAGCTCGATGCCTTACCTACCAGCCCACAATGCTTATTGGCTGAAGTTAAGTGGAGTTCGACTCATATAAGAAAACTTTTAGAACTTAATAATTCCAACATCATCACTTCAAAGAAATAAAATATTAGTGTACTACAAGGTCTACTGTACGTTTATTGACAATAATCAATATCGCATTAAAGAGTTCCTTCGTATGATATGTCGATTACCAGTGTAACAAATGCGTTCAAAAATTTTAGAATCGGCTTTGTTTACTAAGATTTTTTGTTTGTTCCATTAAACAAATCAAATTTGTTCAATTAAATCAACCAAATTTCTTCAAAACTCATTTAATTCTGTGTTACTCATTCGTTTGTGCCAAGCACATGAAATATTCAGAAATAAGCAAGATTTTAGCCACAACAAAATACTTCAGAATTGTTAACTGATGTTCTTAATTCTGTAATTAACGAGCTTAATAATATTCCATTTTGTAATATTAATAACTAAAAAAAAAATCTTTCAAGCTTGGTTTTCACATACAGTAACTACAACGAAACAGGCCAGCGAAGTAGTGTGTTACGCCGTAAAGACAGGTAGCGTGTCAGATAACAAAGTACTGAAACCTCAGTTGTATTCTTGCTCGTCGTTTTTTTTTTTTTTTTTTTTTAGTGCTCGCAATTTAATTCGTTTAAAAAAACTTTTGTTGATAGATAATAAAGATTTGTCTGGTGTCCGCTCCTGTATAATACCATGTTTTTAATACACACTATTTCGCCTGTATCTGTAGGTTCTCTTAAAATGTACCTCTTACATTAGTATTTATAATATACTGACAATTGTTCCTGCTTTACAATATAGTCTGTAAGTCAGCAAACAGTCTCCTCCACTGACTTGTTTCAGGTTCCCTCAGGAGTTTTACACGTATCCATCATTCGGTGGAATTTTTTTTACGAAAGTTCTTATGGGAAACAATGTATTCCAGTGATTCCGCCAGACGGAGGTGTTTACCTTCCAAAGTCTCGACAAGCCCCCACCCCACCCCACCCCCACTTCCCAACTTTAAAATTTTTGCTGTGAAAAATCGATATAAACCGTACAAAACTTCACTTACACCCTCCCAATTTTCACTTTACACCACTCCAAACTGGCGGAAATCCTGATGCATTCTACTCTGTAAAATGTATTTGTTGTACACATTAACAAGAGTTTGGATTACTTTCCATTACCCCTATTCTTTTTCACTTCCCATCACTATTTGGAAACATTTTGTGCAAACTTTCTCACAAGTTAGAGTGCTTCTATAAGCGGTCTTGGTAGCCTACGAAATATTTTATTTTAAAAAATGGCACAAGCGGATACAAATCTAACTACGAGGAATAGAGTGTTTGTCATTTTTCTCGTTATATATTGATGAAGTTTGATAATTAAACAATAATTAATGCTCCGGAATTTATTGTGAAAAAAATGTACAAAAATACAAAAGTGATACCAAAATGGACTTATTTAAAGTGTAAGACTACATGGTAAGCACTTTTCTTTACTGTGTATTAATTCCAGTATGGTTAGCTTATCCTCTTTCTTCAAGGATATATTGATTGACAAATAAAATCCACACAAGAAGTTTTTTTTAATACATTATTAACTGTGTGAACATAAAAGCACTTAAATAGCAGAGATTTAATAGGAATTTCAGGACCAGTAAGAATAGGGCCTAAATATATATTCCACCCACTCAGGGTCGACCTAAGGCCAGCCTAAGCACAGTTCAAGAACTGTGTGCTCTGTATCGTTGCATTACATCATGTCGATGTTAAATACGCATTAGGCGTTTGCATCACATTTACATGATATTTGAAATGGGCCTTCAACACCTAATTTACCAGGATAATGCCATGCATAGTGATTCCGCACGTCCCAATTCTCGAGAACATCCCCAACTGTAAAATTTTTGCAGGCAAAAATCGATAGGCACAATGTAAAATTCCACTTACACCCTCCCAATTTTGACTTTACACCCCCTAAACTGAAAAACCTGGCGGAATCCCTGATGCTATGGCGGCACTTTAGAAACTGGGTCCTGACCGATATCTTTCTCCTACTTCTTCCAATCTTCATAACGGCCTGAGCCAAGAATGCCTAATGGCCATAAATAAATTAAATTATTAATCATTAAACATAGCATTTTTTTTTTCTTTAGTTCCCTTAGCCCATTTTTTTGAACCGTTGTCGTTACTGTTTACAAGTGAGTTTGGGAACAGAAAATCATTCCTGGAGATTTGCTATGCTTTCTGTACAAGAATGTATTTTGCAAATAGCAATTTTGAGTTAACGCCAACATTTAAGAATGGGTGTGCCTCTATATACATTTTTGCAATTCGTAAGAGGAATACGTAATTTCTGAAGAAGTTCTGTCAAGTAAATAGCATAAGCACTTAAGCTTCTTTTATTTCGTTTCTCTTCTTTAGTAATTCTTCCCTGTGTTTTTCTTTCTTTTTGCCTTCATCCTTAAATAGCTGGAGGTACATCCTCTTCACTTTAGCCTGGGCCCACCTACAGTTTTCTCAACTGTTAGTGTTGCTTGATTTTTTTTTAACTTTCGTTTTCTTTTCTTTTTCTAAAACAAATCAAATATAATGGTGAACACACAGGTGTAAGAAAAGTCGTTTGTTCCCGTGCTTTTTAAGATTATGTTGGCGCATCATGTTGCTTTTTTAGGGGTCAAAATGTCACCTATTCAGCATGAAGACTAATGGGCTTCCACACAAGAATAACACCTTTAGTAGTGTTTAGCAGCTATAGAAGAGACCACACACAAATACGCACAGAGATATTTACATCATGTGAGAATGAGTTGCTGAGAATTAAGAGCATAGGATGAGTAATGAGCCCATGTGAGACATAGACTACATCGTGTGTACTTGATAAATGAATAAAAAGCTATTTATCTTCTTCCTGGGTGGAGTTTTTGTATACGGGTTGTGTAGAAAACCACGTAATTCTCTATGTGAAGAGGATGATGCTGAATTTCGCAATGTTTCGCACTGATTTTCCCATTCTTTCTTCTTCTTCTGCAATCCACATGCACACCATATACATGTACATTGTACAGCATCCTTTTCCCTACGCTATCCTGGCGTGAACCATAGATGCCTAAAGGATATAAATAAATTCGATTGAGTTCGAACATAACTTGGGACACCTCTTGCTCTGAAAATACCCATTTTTCCAACTTTCTTGAAATAAACTTGTTATCTTGCTTTTGGTGTAAATAATCCCCCCCCACCCCCACAATTTTGTTGCATTGTTTCAGGAATGCATTTTATACTTAAACTACAGAAGAATTTTAAAATAAATTCTACAACTCTGAACAAAGGTGACAATTCCATTTCCAAGATAAAGCTGCGTATCATGTGATTCAGGCTCGCAAGCGCTAGCGACAGAAGTAATTCCAATAATGTACAGTAACAAGAGAAATAGGCCATTCACCTTCCGGTCTTTTAAAAAGTTCTTTTTCTGGTGAACACATAAAATAGTATGATTTATATTGTTAACTTTCGCGAACGTTCTTAAGAATTTCTTTTTCGTTGCCAGACCCAACTAATTAACATAGCAATCTAACTAATACGTAAAAAACACACACGCATTTTCAATAGAACTATAATACTCATTTCCGATACCACCACGTTAGTAAAGCGATCAGGCTACTGGGAGAGGAGGATAAAGGAAGCACTAGTTATTTTGAAGTGAGGAAGGAATCTCAGCAGAGGCTATCAACTCATTTGTCAGTAAAACATGGTTCTCTACTATAAAAGAAGGTAAATTACTGTGCAACCAATCAAACTGTCTAGGCCAATCACAGACACAGATCTCATAGCCAAAAACGGACGCAGATGCTTCGGCCAATCAAAAGGGCGCTTTCCTAACCAATCACAAACGCAGTTTCTCTAGCCAATTACGAACCCAGCTTTCCGAGCCAATCATAGCCACGTATTCTCAATTGCTTTTGCTATATATGTTTTGACTTTCTACGGTATCTTGATAGTTTACGCTGAAGATGGGAATGAAATCTGTCTCGAAATGTGTTATCAACCACATCTTACGTGGTTGATAATTCCAGAACAATCATAAATTTAAAATTGTTAATATAAATAGAAATGTTTTAATATCACAAGCATTTCTGGTAACATCCGTAATCTTTGAAACATCATTCCTCAAACTCTCTGTGCCTTGAACTTCATTTTCTTAAGGTTGGTTCCCTCATCACTGCACACACTAAAGAATATCACTGACTCAAGTTCGCATGAAAACTTGCTGCAAGAAAAGCGAAATATTTACTCTCCGTAGCTCAGCTAGCTAAAATATTTTGCTGAGCCATCAGTAACATCTATCGCGTTGCTATGGCGACAGCATGCAGCCTGTCCAAACGAGTGAGTTGCAAACGTGGAACAGATGGTAACATCGCTGTATAAATAATGACCTTGAGATATTTTTTTAGGAGTGTTGGACACTCGCGGGTGATAAAATAACATATATCGATAGAATTACGAAGGCCGAGACTTTCAAAAAAGACTTGCTTTATTTACTTATCTTTTTCTACTTAGAAACTTTCATTTGTTCAGACATGAAACCATGTTATTTCCATGGAAACCGACAGGTTATGCATGACGTCACACTTACAATAGTCCATTTAATAGCCTAGCTGTGAAACTACCAAAGCTTTATCGTTACTTTCGTAAAACATTTTTTCATCTCTTTCCACGCTACTAAAGCTGTTGATCGATATAAGACATACCTTACTGGAGACTGTGACAATTTTGCTTTGTTCTGTACATTTTCTGGAAAAATAAATGCGCAAGTTTACAGTAAGTGTACAAGAAACGATAAAGTTGACCCACATTTGCTTTACCACCTACGCATTCTATTTCAGCGTATTATTAGTACATCTCTTTGTACAACTTTGCATATTTAGAGTGAGGAAAACTTGACTCGTTTGCAGTACGCAGAAGCCTCTTATGTAAAACAAATGCATTTTTTTTTTACAATGTATAGGGAAACAAAATACTTTATTACCAAAACCTTTTGCTAATCTAATGTTTCAGGGTTCTTTGTTTTTTTTATTGCAGACTGCGAAACCATGCATATCCATCCATTGTGTGACCATTCATGTGTATGTGTGTCTCAGTGTGTACATGTAATAGTGTGTTGCCAATGTGTATCATAATACGTTGGCATTACCAGTCTATCAAGATGGAATATTTTCCCTGATGAACTAGGTGTGTCCCTCATGTCACAGCATGAAACCTAATGTGTTTTGCGGGGCGGATATATTATTATCAAACACCTACCACGGATTATACATTATGAGAAAGTTCTGGATCAGGCTCTTATGGAACTGACAGTATCAATATGACGAGGATCTTGTATCTTTTTTTGTGGGAGGAGCCCTCTAGTTAGTTGAGCTCATGAAACATGACATGTGAGAGTGAATATAGATAGAGTGAGATGAAATTAAACTTTCGACAATTATTTCGTTGTAGTCACCTGAAAAATCACTTAAGAATTAATTTGATAAACCTTTTATTCTTGAATAAAAGTGGAATTCGGCGTGACACGTTCATTAGCAGATTGATTCTTCAAAGGTTCCACAAAAATAATTAACAAAAGTGATCACAGCCACCTTTGTATATATATAAAAAGGGTTTCTGTGGTGGGATTAGGATGTAATATTTATGCAAGTGGATAACTCGGAACATAGATACTGAGAGACAGAAAAACGCAAATACGAAGAAAGTGGACTTGGGATGTTTTTAACACGTTTTTATTAACTCACTTTCTTGTCTGTCTGTTTGGTACAAATTTTGCAATCGATTTTTAACTCACTTTCTATCATCCGATTTCTTTGAAATTTTGTAAACTTGCTTGCTTTCGATGACAATACAATATTTAACCATTAGATATACGACAGAATAATCCAGTTAACTATGATTAATTAATTAATCAAATATTCTTAAATGCACGCAACGCCACATCTATTGTGTGAAAAAATTATTTTAAAACAACCCGCTTTTTAAAGATGGACTATAAAGTAAAAAAAATGAATTAATCTTATGAATCGGAAAATAAAAGCGTGGGTGCTCTTGCTTACCTTATTATAAAATCATAATATCTAAGAGCACCCACGCTTTTATTTTCAGATCCATAAGATTAATTCATTTTTTTTTTTTTTTACTTTTTAGTCCATCTTTAAAAAGCGTGTTTTTTCAATCTTTTTTAATTAATTTTTTTTTTTCAATTCAGGTCTTCAATTTAAGTAACACAATGAGCAATTTCGGTATCCCAAGAAAATAAATAAATAAAAAATGTCGGAAAAAAGCGGTATAATTCGATCTTCACTGGTGGTATCTATTCAGATAACTTTCTTAAGAAGGAAAACAAGATTTTGTTTATCCATTACTTGCAGATGCGTAGTACAGTTGTCCAGTTGTAGTTAGATCTTAGTTGTTCAGTTAAATGTATAATTTCTATTTAATGAAGGAGGGACTAGTATTCACTGTTACAAGAGACTTTTAAGACAAGTTAGCTTGTCCAAGCTTGTCACAATTTTGAATCGGAATGACTATATGCAGTTCAATAAATTCTTGATTTATCTGATGCAGAAAGCAATTCTAGAGCCAGTAATTCTCTACCCAGTAATTCGAAACATATAGATTTCTGGTTTTTGCTTAACAAGCTAACTTATTCATTGACTCAGTAAATTATTAAATATCCTTACATTTTACTGTCTCAGTTCAACTGTTTTCAGTTCATACAAATAAATTTTATGTATCAGAGTCTGCTCTAAACCCTCTTACAACCAGTTAGTTGCTTGTCCAGTAATCTCAGGAAAACTCTACCACATGTAAAAAGTACTTTCATATACAGTGTTCCTTCCAGAAGATTTTATTCGGAGGGGGTGGTGGGGGAGGGGGCTCTCACAAAAATTACAAATAAGGCATATTGACTCCAATGTGCTAAAATATAAAATAATAGTAATGTTACTTAATAATATGTCGTACTTGTTTACTTAACCTCAAAATAACATCAATAATATTTAAAGAATGTGCTATTGTATACGTATTTCAGTATACATACGAGTATATGTAAGCGTATGAGTAATACAAGTGTTGAGAGTTGAGACTAGCCCTTTCGGATGCCGACCATAGGCCATTTGGTAGATCGTTGGCTTTGATTCGGAAGATCCTGAGAAGGATCGCAGCGGTCGGCTATATTTACTGAGGTTTCTCTAGGGTTTTTCCTCAACCACACCAGGGTGATTCCTGAATGGAATCTTCAAACTAAGCCTTGGCCTACTTCCTTCCCACATTCTTTATTTTACACTGTCCCGTCCTGATCCAAAGATGTCTAAAGAACATAAAAAATTCACAGCAACTAAACCACAATAGTTGCTAACTAAATGTTACTTGGGCTATAAACTGTACATGAGAAAGTGTCGTTCTAATAAGAGAATTAAATAAGACACTCAGAGGAAATTTAAATACAAAAATCAGATTCAATTTAACTAATTTAAACAGTGAGTTCGAACATGACACTAATCTACAGTAATACTAACCTACCAGATCAAAAAGTTCCTATTGAATCGTCAAAATTCCACCATTTTCAACTGTATCATATATCTACCATTTTATATTTAAAAAAATATTTTAAATTAAAAGACATTCTTTACTTCAGAATATGTAAGATTTCGGCCATTACTATCCATGGAAGTCATTTTGTTAGAGTGGGTTCTGAACGCGAACGGTTTCTTTTTACAAAATTACAAAATGTATTCTTTAGTATCTTATAAGAATTAGATACTATTCATATTTGTTATAATTCATTGTATTCCTAATGATAATGATTTTTCAAAAACCTTATTTTACGCAATAAGGTAGGGTAGGTGAGATTGCGCACATAGGTAGGAGAGATTGCGCATGAGAACTAGCTCATAACACCTTTATTTATAATTATTTAACGGTAAAACATTTCCTTTGAAAATATACACAACGTTTATGGAAATTCAGAAATATTTCGGCTACATTCTCAAACTCTTTATCTGTTGATACACACAAATTAATCCAAACAGGGTTTTAGCTGCTTTTGTAAAATTTGTCCTACTGCACTTCAAGCGTCATGACATCTTATACTGTAATAATGTTTTACCGAGTATCATTGCTTTCACTAACAATTTTACCAACCGCGGAAGGATTTCGTTATCTGTAGCGAAATTTCAGGACTCCGGCGAAAGACGAGAAACATTGAACTATGTATTTCAATGTCTTCGCTTTCAATTTCCCTTGCCAGAGAAACATGGTAGGTGAAGGTTCTACCCCGTTTCTATCTTCTGTTTCGTGTTCAATTTCAACCCTATCCTATCACACATAGTGTTGCCGTTACGAACGTTGCAGCACTATCCCTTTAAAAATAGCCTATTACCTTCGTTTGAACTCTATTACTGCACTATTTCTTTTATGGAAATCAGACAACCCGCTATTAATGGGTTTCATAGTAATCCTTGAGAACTATTAGAAGGAAATTCATAGTTTTATTGGCGTAATACGCTCTTTGCCTTCCTCTGAAGGACTGTACTATGGTGAACAAATAATGCCGTTTATATCAGGTGACCGGACTTCTCAGCTCCAAATTTAGAACCTTACATATAACGATATTGGGGTGAAGAAATATAGTCAGTGAAAAGATCTAGCAAATTTAAAGCCCATATGCATTAGATCGTTCTTCCGATTGCTGTTTCCAGAAAGTCCGAGACAAAGCATAAAAACTAACAAATACCACGGAATATTGGGACGTGTTAGTGTAATATTGTTGTTTAAATTTTGCTTACGGTCTTAGGTATGTCAGGCTCAGACCTACACAGAGTGGAGGAGAGGATATCGTAAGATATCCAGGGCCTAGTTTGTAGATAACATCCCAGCATTGCCTGGTGTGACTGAAGAATCAGTGAGGATGATCTGTAGAGAAAAATCAGTGAGGTTGAGCTGTAGAAAGATAGGTAGATTAAAAAAAAAAAACTTTTTAGTAGCAAATTTCTCCTTTGATATACAATCAAAATAACATTTAGTACTTGCAGCGTTGCTTACGTCCAGGGTTGGTTTCATGAAATAATCATTATTTGCTCATTTACATTGTTAGTTCAATTCAAAAATTGTATTAAAACCTAAAAACAAAGAATAAGTAACACAGTGTCAAAACTTAAATACTAAATATTGCAATACCTTCTTAAAGTTGGTGCAGACTTTAATACATCTTAACAAACCGTTTAAAAATAACCTAACTGATCATCGCAGTTACTCCCAGAAGTATATATCATAGAATATTTTCAATACATAATTTTCTTAACAATTATTTTAACTAATTATTAGCTGAACCATGCGGTCTCCGCCCGCAGTATTTATAATTGGTTGGCAACACTGAAAACTGCGACCGTTAGAGGATGAGCCCTTGCACAGTATTTACTCTATGATGTCGAATAATGTTCATGCCACGTTTGGTGTGGATTCATTCAACTATATAAGAGTCATTTGAAGAGCTGAATTTTAAAATAGGTTTGCAACACTGTCCATTAAAGTGCTTGAATCGAGGACACCCACAGTATTTTTCTATTGGATCGAGTAATGTGTATTCCCAGTTTGTTACGGATTTCAAAAAAAAAGGTATGGAAGTAATTTGAAATATTGTATTTTTAAAATTGGTTCGCAACGATGTCAACTGCACCATCCAAAATAACTCAAATCACCTGTCCTATAGTACGTAAATACCAAGTTTGGTGCGGATATACCCAACGGTATCTATATATAAAATACTAAAGTTTTAAAATTGGTTGGTAACACTGATAAATGTGGAACACGTGGCGTTTGAAGTAACTCTCTGATCTGTCCCAGTACCTAAATGCTAAGTTTGGTGCTGATCTGATTAATGGTGAGAAAACTATTTGAAATACTGATTTTTTTTAAAAATTGTTTGGAAACACTAACGACCGTGAGCGCCTGCGGCAACCGGAATACCTCTCTGATCTGTCCCAGTTTCTAAATGCCAAGTTTGGTAATGGTATGGAAAAATTTTAAACTATTGATTTTGGTAATTGTTTGGTAACAGTGATAACTCTTACACCTGCGGCGTTCGGTACCTCTGGTCTCTCCCGGTACCTAAAAGCCAAATTTGGTGCTGATTCATATAATGGCATGGAAGCAATTTGAAATAATGATTTTTTTTTTGTATTTGGTTGATAACACTGGTAACTGTAGCACTCGGAGTACTTATATGGCCTTCCCATTACTTAAAGCATATGCACGAAAAAATTGTTCTATTGTGTCGAATAATGGATATGCCGAGTTTGGTACGGTTACATCAAACTGTGTGGAAGCAATTGAAAAATTGAATTTTAAAACTTCGTTGGCAACACTGAAAACTTGGCAACCAGGAATACCTCTGTGTCTGGAAGGTTTGATAACATATGTAGGCATAAATACGAACATTAAAAAATATATGTTCATGAAAATCGGTACAGTACAAATTGCTGGGTGACTGACTGGTCAAGGGTTCTGCGAAAATAACTCTCATACAAAATACATAGTGAGAAAATTTCGATTCTCTTTTATTCAAATTTGGTGACGAGGAAAGGGATGCGAATGTTTCATAATATATCTAGGCATAAATTAAAAGATCTTAAAAAAAAACATACAAATCAGTCCAGTAGAAATGGCTGAAAGACTAGACAAAGATTTTATAAAACAAATTTAAATGTATGGAGTTTTTTTTTTTTTTAACTTTGTATTGCATTTTGAAGTCGGCTTATTGACCTTCTGTGCAGTTCTTTCTATTATTTTCATTAACAGAGAGTCCATTATTGATTCAATATTTACTTGTTAAGCAGGTCTATTCAGGCAAGGAATGTTCAAAAGAGTAAATAAAACCTTTTAATTGGACATTTTTATTCGGCCGGAGGTTGCACTGACATTGACAGATTACTGCTTAGAGGGAATCTAATGTAAAGTATAAATAGTACCTGAACACTTCCGGTCGTAGGCTGGTCGGAATTTAGACGAGAGATTTGGGCGGAGATTTACCGGACGAAATCAGTTCATCACCGCTATATTCATCGAAGCAGAACTGAACAATCGAATTTTCTAACAGTCCCCGACTTAGTAAGACAATACGAAATGAAGCCAAAGAAATTTCTTTTAAGTGTCAAATCTGTTAATAACAACGATCCAGATTGTGTAACATTTAATGCTAATACCATAGTTTTCATATTTCATTTATTTTCAATGAGCAGAAGGGAAGGGGGATTGTAATGTGTATACACCTGTACGTTGTCATATGATTTCAGTGACGATCGCATTAAAAAAGGAACTACAAAGTCTTCTCAATCTTTGTATTATCAAATAGCTACCACATAATCATTATGGAAAGAGTGAAGCAGTCGAGGATATGTCTTGTAGTATTAATTCAACAAGTAAATCATCTTTAAGTTTGACGCGGGAGCTATTTGGTAGCCAGGAAAAGATGTCATTGGAATGTTAAAAAGCATTTCACTCTCTGAAAGTCATCTTGGAAAATGGATCGTAAAGCATAACTTCCAAATTACTTTTAGTTAACCGTTGGCAACACGTCATCCATACGAATTGCACGTAAATGAGGACACGTGGGATGGCTAGTTAACTTAGCAGTGGGTTGTTTCTGTCTTAGTTTTATATTTGGACAAAGAACTTTGTATAAGTAAGAATTAAACGAAAATTAGAAGAAAAGAGATTGTTGATGTTTTATTAATACTTTACATTACTGAAGAAATTAGTTTTCAAGGATTAAGGCTATTACACACGAATTGTAAATAAGTAGCAAATCTAAGTTCTCAAAAGGAATCAAGAATATAAGATATGCTTTTCCAATTTGAAAGAAATTTGTTAACTAGATTTAGAACAAAATTAGCAGCGGCATAATTCTCGAATCAGGGACTTATCTTCGTTTCAGAGTTTTGGGGGAGTCTGTGGTATGTAAGGGTATAAATAGTGTTGCCAACGAGACGAGAGACACATAACTGTCGTCAGGCACGTACTGGATCCACATTAAAGTACCAGGCATTGGACCAGTGGCGACGGTAGCCAGAAAAATGGAGGGGCCGAGTAGGACATTTTTCTACGACGAGGCATTGGCTCGACATTGGCGTCGTCGGAAAATATGAATATGCGCGTCTGACACGTCAACATCAACGGTACAGGAGTTCATACTATTTTCATAACTTCCATATAATCTGGTGGTGGCAGTTTCTTTGTTCAGCCATATTGTGGTACCGATGGAAATCAAAGGAATAAATTTACTTGATTATTCTTTTTCTTCCATTACCTTCTTTCCATTCCTCCATTCTCTTGTAAGAAGTCTTGAGATGATAACAGAAGCTGCCTGTAGGATTCCGACTTCCGAAATACGTAATGACTGTCACAGTGAAAGACGTGACGTCACAAATGAACAAATTGACTATATGATTACTGCGTCATTCGCGGATATGGTTGAGATTTTTCTGCTATAAAAGTAAAACCACTCCTTTACATTCTTCATGCATATTACTTGTTCCATCCCAACTATCACCGGTGCAGTCACCAGAAAGGGATTTGTTGTCTTGCAATATATTTTGAAGATTGTCATAGAAATATCTCCTTTCAGAAGAATGCGATCGAAACAAACTAAGAACTTGCTCCTTGTTGTTTCTAGCACGTGACTAATTTCGGCGACACACTGGTCACAAGTACTTGACCAGACGAATCTGAGTGCGTTCATTATTAATCTCTAAATGGAAGCTTGATTAATATAACAGCTAAAAACTTATTTGGGATGATGATCGAAGGAATTTACTAAGGAATTGACATTAGTTGGATTCAAAAATCCCAACTGAGAACCTTGGCCTTCGCTCAATTTGCCAGAATCTCTTTTTTTTTATTAGATTTCAAATTCTTGATCCTCCTTTCGTTGTCAATAATGACTTAGTCAAGATGCTACTGCAACGTCGGATCAGTTTGGCTGCTTAACTTAATCAAGTCGATAAAGTTTCCGAGATTTACAGATGAATCATTCGTTGAATATGCTGCCTCATTCCTGTGATTGCTGAAAGTTAATTTTTACATCCCTATAGCTTTAACGACATTTACAGTACATTGTACTGCATGCTTTTTGACAATGAACTGACGATTCTGTAAAGCAAGTTGATCTTCGAAAAGATGAGATTAGATATCATTCTTTATCTTAAAACATGTGTAAGAGGAGACATGTGATGAATGTTTGAACTTTTATGTACGGAAACCCTTTGTTACACGTGCCACCATTCACTGATCCACAGTTTCGAAATAAAGAACTGATTGATCTTGTGCATTCATCAGGTAAGTTTGCAGAAAAGTTCTCTAGGTTACGAGTTGAAGCCAAGCTAGGTCCTATGTGTAACTACACCATATGGTAATTCTTCACTTGTGGTGCCAGCTGAACTGGATGTTGAAGAGAGAATTCTGTCTCGACTCACACAGACTTGTCGAACTAGAGCAGGTTCATGAAATCCGAGCTATCTCTGGAGCATGTAGATTTTTTCTGATGACTAGGCCCAGTATTCTCTTCTGAAATTGGAAGATATAGGATGCTTCTCTCTAGTTTCTTCTAACCAACTAAAATGTTCTGTTTACGAGCGAGATTATACCGGAGGTATAATCACTTCCAATTTTTTAAATTTCTCTAATTCGTTTTCTCTCCGCCCTTTTTCTTACGCTTTCTCCTTTATTGGATTCCATGGCAGCAATATATTATACACTCGCAGATAAATAGGATGCGCTGGTACTAGGGAAACAACTTGAGAAAATTATTAAAACAGGACAATCCGACTGCTTCTGCGTGTCTGCTTGCTGTATGTTGGAAGTTCCAACTGTGCTTGGCTTAATAAACGAAAAATACCTGGCTAATATAAGAGCGTTATTCGTTCTCGTTTAGATTATAAAATGCGACATGCCAGTAGATTAAATTCATTATTATGGAACTGAAAAGAACATTTGAAACAATGGAAAAGATTCGTAGTATAGGCGCCTAGCGTCGCAGTGCACCCTTTTGAGCTGGCGGCGCACTGGGCAAATGCCCGGTAGCCCGGTGGGTCAGTACGTGCCTGACTGTCGTAATATACAATATATTCCTTTTCGAGGTGAGACACTTTCTTGATAAGGCATTTTCGAGATGAGTCAGCCTGAATCTCGTCTCGTGGGCAACACTAGGTATGAAAGATACACAGAATGTTTATAACTCTGCCTACGGTTAAACTAACTTTACGTATCTACCTGAATTTCTGGCGATTGCAGCCCCTTATATATTGTATCGAATGTTAGGTTTCCGGTGGCTTTCTATTATTTTTAAAAAAATATAACATACATCATAGTTAATATCCAGTGCTTTTCGCACTATTATTTTGTTCGGTATGTCCGTTCATCCATCTGTAATGCAGGCTGTTGGCAGAATGAAAGCCGGTTTAACGTGTGTTTAGATTCGGTTTAGTATCGCACATAAACTATTGCATATATTACAGTTTTTCCACATTCATTCCCACTATTCATAACAATAAACTTGGCACGCCTGAACTGTATTAGATCCTATGCCTTTCTCGAAACAATGGTAGGCTCTATATTGTATATATTCATCACTCTCTATATTGAACTTAAATTCCTTTCAAATATATTGTATGAGGGAATAAGGATGATGAAATAGAAGGTGGAAATTAGAACTTTAAAGCCCCACTTTTGCGTTACAAAGTGTAACTCGATCAGATTCCCAGCTCAATAAATTACAATTTTAATATATCATTGGCATCATTCTCTTACAATGCCATTTGATATAAATAAGTGCGTTAAGTATAAAATGTCAACATGTAATTTAATTCAAGAAATAAATATGGTTACAGTCCATCTAACTTCCGAAAATATGTTTATGTTACCATATAAAATAAAGAGTCAAAATGTAATAGTATAAAAAGATATGTAATAAAAATTGTAATAAAGAAAATAATCGTATATATATTGTAATAGTTTTAATGAATTATTTTGTTTTGTGCTGGTGTTATTTTAAAGTATCCTTTTTAAATCATCTTTGGTATTTTATTTATTCCAGACGACACGTATGCTCGCAAGAGAAGTTTGTCACCCGCCCTGTGAAGAAAGTGGAATCGTATTGCAAACCAGTCTACAAGACATACACTCACATCTGCGAGAGGAATCGACTATGCAAGGCAGCCAGGTAAGTTCCTTCTTCCTCACTATATTAAGAATGAAAGAAAATTATTAACCATTATTCATAACACAACACCAATATGATCATTTATGTTTCCTAATTGCAGGGTGTGGCTGATGCATTGTCACCAATTTGCAGTTATTATACACTAATCAGAGCCTTTAAGTAGATCATAACATGTTTTGCTTTTAAATTGTGCTTAAATGTTGCCACAAACACTTTGAAATATCCACTTGTGCAAGCTTTCGCTAAGGATTTTGGAAACACAGACCCCCATTCTGCATTAAACAGAATTTGTCTTCTTTTTTGTTAATTACTAACATTTTTTTTTTTATCTATCTATTCATGGATGTATCTAGAAATTAGTTTCAGAGAGGGTACAGGGTATTAGGGTGGTACATTGTTAGTATAGGTGTGAAATGCTAATAAAACTTGTAATTACGCCTAAAGTTATACTAGTTGAACATATAAATAGGAATTTCGGAAAGTTCCCCTCGGTCAACACAATTCTTTACTTAATAATAATACTCAATACTCTTTGAGGTACATAAAACAAACAGGTAAAGTTTGCCATATCGATATTTGAAATTTTTCAATATCAACAATATGAAATATCGATATCTATATCGATTATCAAATATATCGATATCAAAGATGGCTTCAGGATACGAAGTCGTTTAATAACATGATTGGGGAAACTCAAGCCATCAGTCAGAAAAGATTTGGGGGTATCAAACGCTAATACCGGAGCAATAGCACTCGCACCCATTAGTAGCAGTGTGGACACAAACTTGGAGAAAGAGGGAAGGATTGTCCCCCACATAGCTTTCTAGTTACGCCAGTAAACATAGAGAATTAACTATGGAGTAAAATTTTGAGAGAAAAGACCCCTCTTTCCCTCCTTAGTGACGCACTATAAACTAGAAATGATCAAAAAAAATATTAGTTTTTCAATTATTCGTTCACTTTATTTGTCTTCATTTATTATGTATTATTCTAGCTATTAATCCGTTCTAGCATATTTGGATGTAGAGGACATTGAGGGTATTTTAATGTACACCCTGAATAATGATTAAACTGGTGGCATCCACAGGCCTTTTTCACAATCTTTTTATCTAAAGATATATATTCAATGTATTTGCATTATACTTAATGCAATAATAAGGTATTTTTACGGTATTTTTATTGAAAATAGAATAATTTGCTATTTAATAAGTTACCTGCATGAGACCTCTCCGGTTCTCGAACTCAGAATCCTTTACTCCACGAACTGCACAGTGATAACATGAGAACATTTTTATCTGCTCGAAACTCTTTTAAAAAAAAGTTTTTCAGACTCTGTCTTTCTTTCATCACTACTAATACTGGCAGCATATATAAAGGACGCTCGTTTTTTTCCTCTGGTCTTCAAGTTTGGAATTGTTCCAATGAACTGCGTGTAAAAATTAATCGACAGGTGCGAGATATAAGATTTTAGGCATAAAATTAGTGGAATCAGCTCATTCTACACTGTGCGAGGGTTTTTCGTTTTACATTTGCATATACACAACCGAATCTTAGTTTACACAAGTAATCAAAATTAATATCCATTCTAAGAATTGTTAACAAGTATGTTGTATGTGCTGAAAGTTTAACGTGGGAGACAAAAAAATTAGATCTTGTTAGGGATGAAAATACTAATGTGAAGAATTAAGAGTATTAAATAAACGCTTTCACAAAACATTATCAGAAGTAAGTACAAGTAGAATAACCAGAAACAAGTACAAGTAGAATAATCAGAAACAAGTGCAAGTAGAATAATAATAAATAAGTACAAGTAGAACAATCAGAAGTAGAATAAATATATAAACAAATGAATCTAGGAGATAGTCATTAAAATCGTGAAAACACGTGTAAGAGCGCAACAGAAAACGTGCCGAAAATGTTGGAAGTACAAAACACTAAATAAAAGACAAGAAACACAAATGAGACGTCACAGGAGACCGCTAAAGGAGATATAAAGCAAAGGGAAAATTTAGGTTAGAGACAACTACTTCGTTGGCAACTGAGCAAAAGAGAAGGAAGAATTGTTTCCTTTACTAATTTCATAATTTCACTTAACATTTCATAGCTACAGGTGCTTCCTAAATTGTTAGATTTTTTAGAAGCATTTACTGGAGTTTTGTCGGGCCTAGTAAATGCCTTCTACTACGATCCATTTAACACAAAACTTCAAAATAGGTCTTTAATCAGAAAGACCATTTTTAACTTTGTTGGAACGGACATAGTACGTTAATATATTATAGGCCCTCATCGCCTAAGGTCTCATTGCATCGAGATAAAAAAAATCTAATTCCTTTGAGATTTCTTCCGACGGGTTTTGTTCCAAAGGCGACGACTCCCTTTCCGCCGTTGCCCCCGATGCAATGTAAAGCGACCTAGTATGGGAGATTAAGTGTCAAAGACAGCATTCCAGGAGATTACACTTAAATGCCGATGTTTGTACCGCACTAACTCCCACATCGACGTACTGAATACATCTTGAATTGTCAGTTGAATACTCACGAGTCTTTCATAGTAATCTGTCATGGGGTCAGGTCATCAGAAGGACCAATAATAGTATCTCTCTGGCAATCCTGGGTGTATGTTCGGAAGGATGCACTTCGAAAACTTAAACTTTAAAATATCGCTTAGTAACTGTTGTTAATTGTTGAAGCTAAATTATATCTATAGAAAATTGTGGTATTCATAATGTGCATTGTTAATGCAGAGCATTGAGAAATGACAAAGCCATTGTAATTGCAGTTTCTTTGTTTAAGTTTTACTCCGTGAATGTCATAACTCAGTATACATTTTGTTCAATTGATTTTAGTGAATTACTAAAAAGATTCTAGTAGCATCAACGAGAACAAAACAGTGGCTAGGTGCGGAAATAATTTCAACTAGTTTAGCGCCGAATTATGTGAAATTTTTCGCATAATATATTAATAATTTGCCACCCAAATATTTGGAAAAAGTTCAACATTTTTTAATCTGCTTTCTGAATCTTAATTTTTTCGTGATCTTTATGAAAAGAAATATTTATGTATTATATTGATTCTAGTATATGTAATACTTGCTTTCAATATTTTAACACAAATGAAAATGGGATTCTGGTCCCGTTTTCAACACTTCAGTAATCAGTATTACCAACTGCCTACACAAAATAGTGCTTCTTTTCCTTCTAGTCTACTTTTTTTAAGACTCTGTAATTATAATCTTCATTTTCCTTCTTCTCTTCCTTTATGTGTCTCTTGACAAAAATTTCTATCTTGTAGCTGCTTCTCTGGTCAGGCACTGACGCAAGCATGTAGACCATGAGCAAAATAAATGCACCGATTCAATCAGTCCAGGGAATTCAATGTGCTCACTATGCCTCCTGTTTTTTCTCGATATTCTATATAGCCAGAATTTTTTTCATCTTTTTCTCTTGATATTCTATATAGCCACAATTTAGTCATCTTATCAGGAAATAACAAACTTTGAAAGGTGGGCTGCAGAGTTAAGTCAACAATAGTTTCCTCCTAAAAGTTTTCTTTGATTATCTGCTGATAAAGTTGATCACGACATATGTGCAATTAATGCACTCGAAACCTTACATGCAATGGGAAACATTTTATCAGCAACATCTAGGGTTGCCAACTCCAAATTGTTTTGAGGATTGTTTCCCAATCAGGATATTGAACATACAACACACTAAGAATAGGTACTGCGCTCACTTCACTATTATCTCAAACACAACGTTAGTTAAAGCGACATAATAAATTCAACAAGGCGCATGGTGTTTGTTATAATGTCAAATGTTTAGTAGTCTAAGAGACTTATAAAAAGTCTAAGAGTCATGCAATGGAGCGACTTGTAAAAAATAACGAAGAAAATTTACGAAAAGTCATTCAGAACAGGGCTTCAAATTTACAAATATGTGAAAAGAATATTTCCTCAGTATTATAGTCGTTTCATACATCTTAACCATTGACAACAAAATGCAATGAAAGTAAATTTATATTTCAGCTATAAATGTCGAGTTCAATGACCATAGAAAATAATGCGGTGCTGTATTGAACATAGTCAAATAATAAAATATAAAGAAATACATTTACATTAGCTTGAAACTACTATTTGCAGGATTAATAATGTACCTTTTAATATGTCATGAACTATCTAGTGTCTATATCAATTATGTCTGCGCAGATTAAATTATGACTAAATTTAAAAAAAATAGAATGTAGATCTCAAAGTGAGAAACAAAATTTAGTGAAGGGGATGCAAGTAGATATTTTGGACCTAAAATTGTTAAAAATTTAAGCTAGCCTTACAAAGTATTCTACTGCAGAAAAACGTATACACCTCAGTATTTAGATGTAAGTAAATATTTTATTATTCAAGAAGTGGTTTCACTAGACCTAGAATAAACTGCAATTAGCGTTTTGATATTACAAACTTTAAACTTGTGAGATGTCACTCACAAGTAAACTTTTATATTTTAAACTTCAACTTAAATACCCTTTTCAGGAAACATCTCTCAAAACAGGACATTAGACGTGCGCTTTGAAATTGTAATCGAATAATTGACCCAAAAGCCTTACTGTCAGGTTCAAAACCGGACGGTTGGCAACCCTAAGGTCACCAAAATCACTACAAAAGTGCCTATAAATTCCAAAGGAAGGTTACCACTATACCGTTTCATTACTTCAAGAGAATCTAACCTCATAAGTTTTTTTAATGAAGAGGAAACGTTGTTGTAATGTTCTTGTTTCCTCATTGCTCTTCTCCAACATAGTCTAGTAGTAGATAAGCCATTAATATATACCGGAAGAGCTATCCAGGAAAATATTGTGTCATTTGTCTCCGCATGATTAATTGTAACTCAAACGATTTTTCGAACATTTACCCAGCTTGCATTTCATAAGTTTAAAGGCTTTGAAGTTTAACAAAATAGTTCTTGTGGCATTTGATCATCAATGTATTCTTGTGACATTTGCATTGAAAATGTCAAATTGTTTTGTCCTCTAATTTTTGATACTGTTATTTTGAGGTTTCCGTCTAAGAATGCAAAGGCAATGTCATGGTGGAATCTGTTTTGTCAGGAATTCTGCAACTGCTAGAACAAGAAGTTCAAATGAAACTCAACAGAATCCTTTAGAAAGGTAGCAATGTAATGACATGTCAATATTGTCCACCCTTGCCAACACACAACCCCCATGAGTTTTAGTAAGCAGGCGAAACCACACTCCTTGTTTGGTCGAACTCTTCTCGGGACACGTGTAAGCTTGTGTCAACTGTATAAGAACCCCTACCTATTGGAGAGTGATGATTTCCTCCTCCACATTTTGATACGAAACTAGACCGTCTGCCATCACTATGACCCTGAAACCCTAATGCCTTGTTTACATTACTAATATCATGGTCAACGTTAACCGAGGTCATTTTAGTAATATAAACTACAGTTACCGTTAACGCGGGTTTCAATTTTAACCAGCGTCAACTTACGTCGGTTATCTTCTTACGTTAGTTATCTAAAAGCAAGATGGCCGTTAAGCGCAGCTCACTTCGTGCGTTTCTTTCTTTCTTTATCAAAATATACAGCATCCTAGTGGTGCTTATCACTTTTAAAGTATACAAGAATGATGGCAGAACTAATCTACAAAATGTTACGTTACAATCAATTCATTTGCGTTCAGTATTTTATAATTTAAACCTCTACCGTGTAACCATAGAGTACGGAAAAGAATATGCTGTACTCTAAGCGTGTAATCTTTTTCTTTACTGACAAGATGGCAGTACAAGCACGATAACCAATGTAAGTTACGTAGTCTAAACGTAAGTTATTTCAACCATGATTTTTACCACCGTAACAATCTCAGTAATCTATACAAAGCATAAAATAAATCAGGGTAACGAGCTCAACATTTTCACAATTCACACCATATTTAGATGTTTTATTTCCATTATTTCCTTGAACACCTTTATTTTACAAAGTAGAGAGGAGATGTTTGATGCATTTTAAAGCAAAAATGTTAAATTCTTACTGTAATGTTACTGAAACATTTCACAGAAACTAGAAACCCAGTCCTATGACAATATCTAACTTTTGGTGGTGCTGAATTGAAAATCCAGGATCTTGAATAGATAGATTTTCAAACATGACCGATTTTACCGCGGAAAACACTTGGATGGCATTGCATTCGTAGGCAATTTAGAATTGAAATGTAATAGGAAGCATGTTTAGTTACGTTTTAAGTATATGTAACGGAAGTGTGATATAAATTCCTGGTTCGCTGATGTCAGGGTATCGCGAAACTTGTTTCAATAATCTTTATTTAAAACACAAACCCGAGAAAAATTAACTCGTAGAAGCAATAGTTATAAATCTATTTTTATCTGTTTCCCTACATTGTTCCTATTATGTTGGTTGACTGTCGCATATTATTTTCAATATATCAATCAAGTTTTCTTCTGTTCAATAACAAAAACTGTCATCAAATTTTATGTTTTATTTTTTGTTACAGAGTAGTATACGAGACTGCCTACCGTACCGTCTACCAAATGAGAAGCGCCAAAGAAATGACTTACGGCTGTTGTCCGGGATGGTCGCAGGCAAACAAAGCAACGCATGGATGCACAAAAGGTACGTAAGTGTTATGAACAGTATATTCTTCTTTGATAGACCTGCCTTTCAACGGGTTTCAGCTGGATTCTGTTGGTTTTGTGCACTTTCTGTTTCTCGGGTTTGTGCACATTCCTTCATCTGTTTATAGCCTCTTCCGTTTCTAATGCCATGAAGCGATCCAAAATTTCATCGTCTCCTTCAATACTTCTTATCTCTTATTCCAATGACTCTTCCCTGCAGATCATGTCTAGAATTTATTCTCTTTTCTGAGTACTCCTATCAGTGTTTTCTTCCCTCTCCCATTCCTATCAATACTTCTTCAGTTATCATTCTATCACTCCAAATTACTGTCGTTATTTTTCTTCACGGCCAAACCTGAAAGCTTTCCAAGTATCTTTCTTCCAGAGTCTTATCCAGGGGATGGGCACTTGCCCCTCTTACAGAATGGACATTAGTTCCGATTAGTTAGTGGTAATCAAGGATTAGTTAGGGACACACATTGCCTAATTTTAACGGATCCAGCTATATTCACAAAGCGGGGCTTAGAAGCAAAAGGTGCCATCTCCATTTGGTGGTGGGGGGGGGGGTATCCGAGATTTTGATGTAATTGTATACATTAAAGTGTCTAATCAAGATAAATGAAGGTAAAGCTCTAATTCTTCGTGTATTTTCTCCACAAGTGTGCGACTGACCTCGCTTTCGGGACCGTGCAGTCGCGCTAGTCCATCACAAGATCCCAATCCTGGAACTGGAAAGAACAGACCGTTATAGTTTGTTTAAGAAAATAAAGAGAGACGTCCTTGTAATTTACACGAATAGTTTCACACAGATTTTTGCGAATACTATAGAAATATACTATTGGTGAAGGTGTCGGAATTAACCCACAACGCAATGTCGGTATTGCCCCAAAACGCCTAATATTAGAAATATCTTAATTCTTGGAGTGAGTACCATTGATTAAAGAAAATGAAACTACCTGTACGCACACAAGGCTGATAGTGTGCAATGACTTCGAACTTCATGATCAACACTTCTTCATAAAAACTTAAGAATTGAATCTTCTGTTTTAGACCAGGGTCATTATAGGCACATTTTCTGGACAGCTTACCTAACAAATACGATTCTTGTCCTTCACAATACTCAAACTCATAAAATTAGGGCAGAGCTTCAGTACACTACGAAGTCTCTTCCCCGATTGTTGTTTATATCATGAGCTGACTATTGTGCAATCTACAGTGTTGCAAGCTTAGAAGTGTCGGAATTCCCCAACTGTCAGTAATCCCCCCAAATGACCCTAAATTAAAAACACGGTGAAAGACTTAGTGATGCGCAAGCATATGTGTTAGTAAATATGATTTTAGGGTCGAAAGTCATCATCACAGTTGTATGTTTTCTAACAGCACAATTCTATGGATGCGTGCAAGAACCTGATAAGTGCATTCATCTAGTTTCGAGAGAAACAGGTTTAAAGATCGTAGAAAGCATTGTCCCTTATTGGAGAGCGTACAGCAATGCATGTTCTGGACAACCAAATATTGTTCCTGGACAACTAATTTTTTTTTTTAAATATAGTTGGACACGTAAAGTATTTTGAGTAAGTAACTCATTTTTTTTTTAATCTCGCTTATCAGTTTCTTTCATGCATCCACAAAAATTCAGGATAATTTTTGGAATTGCTTCATTTTTAAAATTAAGTGTAACGAAATTGTTAATAATATTTTGAAAGAAAATTTCATTTTAAACATAATTTTTCCTTTCTGTTGCCTTCCATTCACTCACAATCCAAGTAGCAACAAAAACTTTCAAAATTAATTAAAAATGTTATATAATCATTTTGAAATTATTAACTATACATTCTAGGCCTATATAACATTATATATATATTAAATAACTATTTAAAAGCCTAATTATGTGGAAAAGTGGATCGGCAGACCATTTTTTAAAACGTTTCTGTTGACTTTCCCCTTAGAATATCATCACATGATTTGTCCGTCAAATTCTCTTACACTATGCGCAACCAGAGAAAATACAATTTTGTCCGTTACTAACTCAGACCACTTTTAACAGAAATAAGACTGTCATTCTCTGTGAAACTTCCATTAACTATGAGAATTATTTTTAAAAACACATTTTAAACAAAATGTTTAAATAAATTTACTATAATTGCATTTCAACTGAGTATATGAAACTTTTAAAAGTCTAATTTCATAGGAATTCTCTATCACATTAAAATCTATAACGCACGAGTATGTCCTGTTGAAAAGAAAAATTCAGAGACATCTTCATCTCACGGTTGATACGAGAGAAGTATATTTTCCAACAAGTTCACTAGGCTGTAAATTTTGATAATTTACAGTCTTTCCTCTCGTGTACAAGGCGAATATGGAAATGGTATATACTGGAGTGAAAAAAAAAAAATCAAGTCTTTCAAAGTGTCTGACAATTTCATTAGACAAAGGCTCACATAAAGGAGCAGACCCATAAATCATGAAGATTTTTTTTTTCTGTCTAGTTTTAAAATACGTGACTGTGTCACTGTGTCGCGGTTGAGTGCAACGAGAAATATTAGTAAGTTACTCTTTGGATATTATCTAAGTGACCTTTCTCATTTTATGTTCTCGGAGGAGAATCTGAAAATCTCCAGTCTGTGAATATCCTTTACCTCCTCACATACCCGCTTCTTTCTTATTTATCTTTAGATAAATGTCTTCGTAAATTCTGCAGATTTCTCGCTGTCAACTACTTCTCCCTCCTTCTTTGATAACTTCTACAAGCACTCACTTGCAAACCATGGTCATATGAATATAATGATGTCACTAACGATAGAAACCACTTATACAGTACATAGACTGTGCATTCGTCTTCTTCTTCTTTTTTTCGTCCAGTCTTCGCGTGAAAACTTTTTAAACTTCTTTTCTTCAAAAGTTGTCTGAAGACTCCTTATTTAATAGGAGGAACCAAGATGTCATTATCCCGTTGAAGTCACACAAAATTTTGTTTATTGTGGTACTTAAAACGATAGAATATCTATCAACTTTAATAAGCAAGTTTGCATACGTAAATTTTCAGTATATGAGCTATAAAGTTACAGTCAGACTAAAAGACGTTAGAAGAAATTGAACTCACTTTATTACCTGTTCATATGCTTTTGGTTTCTTTATTTGCATCTCTTGTCTGTTTTTTAATTAGAAAATCTGTCCCATTCATTTTCGTCATACAGCCAATTTTGGACGTAGTCTCTTCATGAGTATATAATTCATTTAGATACGACATTTAACAATCTGGACACTATATGCAATAGTGACTCTTCCAAGAATAGGTATCTTGAGAAGGATGCTGACCTCAGACTAAGGACGCTCTTACAAGGCAGGAAGCAAGCAACTGCTTTCCACTGTGACTGCCGCGGTCAGGGAAAACAAAACAATGCTATAGATACGACATATACATGCACACCAGGAGACGCGATCACTGACTGCCTGAAAAACGAAAAAATTTCAAAACTGATAGGAAACTTACACGTATCTGTCTTCTGATTGGCTACATTGTTCGGTCTTTAGAGTTGCAAACTGCTGTGTCATCCATTCAAATTCTCTAGTTTAAAAAAGAAGGTTGTTTGTTTGAATTCTGAATGGATATGGAGGTGCTAATAGAGAACTATCAAAAGACACCCATATGGGCCCAAAGAGATATATTCTCGATGATGCTGGGTGGAAGATGTTTGAAAACTAGATGTGAGTGGAAGCAAAAAGACCTGGCTTTAAACCTTATAAATCATGGCCTCTCCACTCGGCATTTCGTTGTTTGGTTTGCGGTCTTATTGACGACACAGATTTCTGCTTAAACGTTATGGTGCATTAGCGTGGTATCATTATGGACCTTTGGTTTCAAAAATATCGGTGCAAGAATCTGGACCACGTGTGCGTGAACAACACGAGTGACAATAAATATATTGCTTTTCCATTTAGCTATGTCTAACGGAAATTTGGTGCTCGACCGTGAAGCGTTCGAGACTGCTGTACGGTCTACAAAATCTTGCTGCTTTTAACAATTCCAGAGTAAAGAAAGTGAATTCGGCAACTTTTAAGGCATACGTTTAGTCATGGCAACAAAGATTTTTGCTTGATCATATGTTTTTAGAAAAACAGGAGTAACAATTATTTATAAATATAAATTTGTTTCCCGAATTCCTACAGAACGCTTCCCAAAACCCAGGTTGAGAACTTTTTGTACTACAGATTAATTTCTTGATGTATTAGAGAACTGAGTAGAATGTCTCTGGGACAATGTCCTGGAATCGAGTTGTGAGAATAACCACTATGACTGAAAATTTACGTAAATTTTCCCTCAGTCACATCAAGTGAATACATCTTTAATATTACGACAATATGGCCTTGTATCCATCTGGAATAAAGAAAAACACAGCTTTCTGACAAGGTTGATTATACTTTAATAACAAAAAGAAAGTAAAATGTAACAGTTTCGGAAGTATACTTCTTTCTTCTTCAGACTAAATTCTACAACTCTGAAGTATACAATAGAGTGCAGTCTGAAGAAGGAAGATGTATACTTCCGAAACTGTTACACTTTAGTTTCTTTTTGTTATTAAATATAATCAGCCTTGTCAGAGAACTGTGCTGTTTCTTTAAATAAATGTTAGAAGCTCAGGACCGTTTCCTTCAGCTTATTTCTGTTATGAACAGTAAGAACGTTCAAGATGAATCATCGTGTTGACAAAACAGAGCCTAATAACCCAGGCTTAACAAGTTTGTTGCCGTTTGTAGGATTTCTTTCCAACAAGTAAACAACAAAAGATGATGCCTGGAACTGCATTTCAATCAACCTTATACAACTTGATTGTAGAAACTAAAAGGCGTCGTTAACATATTTTTTAATATGTCAAAATGTTGCTACCCTATAGCTCCAGAGTTTCCAAAATCAATGATTTGTCTGATTCTATATTTTTTTTTATTTAGTTTAACATTTTGGCACCTTAAATATCTGTCTAACGCCTCCCACCCCACCCCTCTCCTATTTTTGACTATGTAATTCCACCTTGTGTCCGTCTGTCGTAGCACAAGCTAGCCGTTTCAACCAAAGTATGTACCGGTAAAGAGAAAATCTGATTTCAGATTTGGGTTCAGTGACCTTGATTAATCGTCTGGTTTTAATCTGATAATTCTGTAAATGGCAGATCCTTTTCATTCCGTTAGCTTTTCTTTGTTTTAGAAAATTCACGCTGGCACCTCATCCTAAGCAAATACACAAAATTAATTGCAAATTAGAAATCAGTAACCTCCATTTTTGATAGTCGTTTTAAATTTTGTCACTCGGAAGCTGGCAGGTTCATCTTAATTGGTAAGCTTGCTGCATCTAAATAAATCGCAATAGTTCCATGAACTTTGTTTAATAATATATCCGGTTTTGGACCTGAGTATTGTGTAAAGGGAATACTTTAGAAATTGTTACCAATGGGATGGCCATATTTCCAATAAAGTGTGAGGTAACTTTCTTTTCCTATTCAAACAATATTACGTCGAGTTATCCTATAATTTGTATGCGATAAACTAGACATCAAAGTTTTTTTAAAGAAGACCTTCCAAATACTGCATTAAGACAAATATAATTTTCAGTATAGTGGTATCATGTATGTTGAAATATCAATGATTAGTTCAAAAGTTCTATTATTCAAAAAAAAGTCGTTTTAAAATCATCGAAAGTCTTTTTGTAACTTCTGAAATGACAAACTGTTTTCGCAATAATCTCGAAAGTATTTCCGAAATATATTTTGACAAAAAGTTTTAAAATCTGAACTGTTACTAGCATCATGATTATTAATTGTATATTTGTTTCTTAAATAATAATTCACCACTAGCGATCATTCTTAAGTATTTAATTTTGCGATTATTATGACGCTATTAAATTCATATCCTTGATGTTAAAAGGTTCATTGGTTATCCTCTTTGCTATTGTAAAATTAAGTAAAAACGCATTTTAATAAATGTATGGCTTTATAATGAAACCGTTACTCCTAAAATAGTTTTCCAACTTCAGCACTGCACACAGATATCAAAAGATTAAAGAATTACGAGTTGTATTTTTGGTTTTTAGGTATCTTTGGTTAAGAGCGGGATACGGTAGGTGAGAGAGCGTGAAAATGAAGTTGGCAAGGGTCCTACTTTGAAGGTACCTTCCCAGTATTACCGTGGTGTAACTGAGAAAATACTCACATTGTCAGTCAGAAGCGTGAAGATTAGAACACTCACTTGATCTGAGGGAACACAAGAAATTACAGAAAGGATTCCCCTGTTATTGAAATTACACGGTTGTTTTCTCTGCTCGTAGTCCTGAAACCAAAACCGGTAAGGGGTCTGTTGAAAGGAGTGCTTGAGAACCTACTTTATCTAAAACAGCAGATCGCGTCCGTAGAAGATTACTACTCCGTTTAGGATGCTAATAATAAAAGAAAAATAAAAAATAATAATAATAATAAAACTTTTTAAAGACATACTTTTCTTAAACAATTCGTACTAGAAAGTAAAAAATAATTTTGTTTATGAATGACTAAAAAGAAAAGCATGAGGGAGGAGCACTACCGGTAATTGAAGAATTTATAAAGTGAGTCTATATGAGAACGCACCCTATGCTTTTCTTTTTAGTCATGCAAAAACAAGATTATTTTTTACTTTTTAGTATGAATTGATTAAGAAAAGTATGTCTTAAAAAAATATATTAATTTTTGTACCCAAATCCTAAAGTGTTCTGCAACCAGTGAAACGGATAATCATTGCAGGATAGTATTTATTTTAGGATAAAGAAGTCCATAGTAAAAAAAATATTGAAATATGTTTTAGAAATATATAAAAGTAACAATAGGAATATTTTACTGTCATCCGACTTACGTCGCTGTGCAAATTTTCATCATTGTATGGCGTCGGGAAATAAGTTAAATTAACGTTGCAAGATTTGAGGTCACCACGAACCATTGTGAACTAAAGAAAAGAATGTTATCATTTGTTAAGTTTATGCAACTGTGGGCTATGAGTGATTTTGACAAGTAAATTAAAAAAAAGAAGAGCAATTTAGAAAGAGTGTTTATTTTTCTTAAGTTGCCTTTCATGTTAAAATTCACACTTAACGACTAGTAAATAGATTCATGATTCTCTTAATTTCTGTAATTGTTTTTAGTCACATTGACCTGCTGGATATTTTATCTTGTACCGAATTGATTTAAGAACTGAAATTAGTAGCAATCTTTACGAGTATCGAATCACCATCCACACAATATAATTGTATCTACCTAGGTAGTTACAAGTAACATTGGTTCAGGATCTTTATTGTCACTAAAGTTCATGGTAGCATAAATGTGAAGTATTAGTTAACGCTTTCTCATTTATTAATAGCTATTTTAACAAATATTTACAAAACCTATTCTCTGTTGTCATTAAAAGTGTATATTTCATTGCATTGCATTAGCCACACGTCACAGATAAGCTGGAGTTTCGATTCGCTGCTGAGCTGAATTTTATGTAATCTCATGTGACAAATTGAACTTAACTCAACTTCTTGTTATTAATACACTCTATAATTCAATTCAAACTTTTACTTCTTTCTCTTATTATCTTGGTCTTCAATGTTCTTAGACTAATTCGTATGTTCTGTTTCTTTATAGCTTTGTGTGCAGAACCGTGTCAAAACGGAGGATCTTGCGTAAAACCTGAAACATGTTCCTGTAAACCAGGCTTTACTGGAAAACTTTGCGAGAAAGGTAAGTTTTATCTATCGCTTACGCTAATTAAATATACATTGTTTTAAAAAGCTTTATTTTTCCTGTTGTGTAGCAACAAGTAGTATAGTACTGGCGGTCGTATTATAGATCTGGAAATGTTCATAAGATCATAAATCGGATTAAAACACACTTCACTCTATCTCATATTTACATTTATTTAATAATTTATTTCATTTTGTAAGTAGTTTTTTCCATGTCTGGATGTACAGAATAAGAATCTAAAAGATTAATATCTCCTTAAGATATTTTATTGTAATATTAATAATTTTCTGAATAAGGTAAAGTAATTATTAGGTCAAGGACTTCGGATCGACATACATCGAGGAGGCACAAACAGATTCTACTATCCTGACTAAGATATTCCAAGGTTCTCCCTTAATTTGAGCCTATAAATGCTGGCAATATCGTTCTGGGCGTTGCCTTCACAATGTTTTTGCTCGCCGAGGGTTATCATCCCTCAGACTTCTAAGGCGCTTATTTTATATATCATCATATTCATATTCATATTCAGCCGTTTTCTATCCACTGCTGGATGAAGGCCTCCCCCTTTTCTTTCCACATATCTCGGTCTGCTGATATCCTCATCAAAATGGACGACAAATGTACTACAGTGGATTCCTAGAGAAAAGAAACGACCGAGACGACGTCCAAATGTAAGATGGGTAGATGAAATCAAGCGTTTTTCAGGAGCTACATGGATGAGGATTATATATATATATTGCGTTTATAAACTATACCAGCAAACTTCTGGAGGCGATTCTTCACATTAAAACAAGACGAAAGTATTTCTGACAAATTCTCGAAATGTGTATAGTTTTAGATCTACAGGTTGCCGAAAGCGTGGGAAAATAAACTTTAGAGCTTCATATTTCTAACACCAGGAAAAGTAGAGCTTATGCGGCATGGTACCTTCAAAGACTTTAAATCTGCTCTATCGAAAAATGCATATTTCAAAATTGTTCAGTGGGTGCCCAACGGAATGATCATGAATTAAACGACTTCCCGTGTGAGTAAAGATGGCATACGTCATTACCGGCATCCAACCGGTCAATGATATTCAATCTCTTTGAGAAGGAATAAACAAAACATTCAATGAAAGTACGCAAGTATTACTCCTGGTGGTTATGCAACTATAAAAAAAATGAAAAACGTTCCGCATATGGAATCTGCTTTAGATATCGACTTGACGCAAACGAATTATTGTTCCCTGGTTAAAAGTTGTCCCATTCAAGCTCATTTCGACCCATTGTTACTTCAAATAATTTCTGGAAATCCTCTACTTCCTTTGGAGAATCCCTTGCATTGCCTTCGATTTTGAAATATGCGTTTTTGGATAGAGCAGATCTAAAGTCTTTGGGGGTACCTACCGTCTTGCCTCAGTTCTATTGTTAATGGTATTGGAAATATTAAGTTCCTACTTTTTCGGCAGCCTATAGCGCTGCATTTGTGCACCCTCGGATGATCTATGCTTCTTTTTTTCTTCTTATGTTCATGTCAGGAATTTTGTGGAGTGCTTTTGTCGGTGTTATTTTGCAACACCCTGTATATACAACATATATGAAATAATTAATTATACATTTTATGTATGTAGGGTCTGCTGTACAGACTTCTCACGGTTAATTGAAAAAAATCATGAAAAGTTAGCTTTTATCGTGGGCAAGAAAGGACCACAAGAAGCTATTATATAGGTGTGCCATACAGCCATTTAGTGTACGGGTAGACAGAACGACAAATAAAAATTGAGCTTTGTGTATTAAAATTCAGATAACTTGTTCTATTTTTCTTTCTTTCTTTCTCTCTCTCTCTCATGATGTTTGTGTGTGTGGCGTGTACAAATATGAACAAGTGTCAAATCCCTCAGTTGTACTTTTTTTTTTCATTCCTTTAAATCTTAACTTAGTACTGTCAACTGGATGTCACACAAGATGGCAATTAATTCGTCTGCACTCCACCACGCAGTCTGCGAACAGCCGTGTTAATGATTTGCTACCGTATTTTGCTCTTTCCAAAACACGCAATGTAGTTTCAGATTCCACTAACAAGTCAACGTACTTTGTTCACGCATTGGATGACAAATTAAATAAGAACACATATATTACGAGTTACAACTGCCTCTATAGTGTGCTTTTAATAACTTAAAATAGTATTATGCTTTTTAAGGTTTTAAATAAAAATTATA
>JAGDQP010016862.1:6961-39740 GCA_022664845.1 Lepisma saccharinum
AAAAAAAAAAAAAAAAAAAAAAAAAAAAAAAAAAAAAAAAACCTGCGAGTACAGATTTTGAGATCAACGCACGACCTCCCGAAAGTAACGCCAACGTTCTAGGAGAAAGTGTTTCTGTCAGGAAATTAATTTGGTTGAACATTAAATTATTTGGAGTGTCATAGCAATGTATATTTCTAATGAATGCAAAAGGTGGTCTGAAGTCACGATAGGAAGAATTAGAATGCTGGTTTGAATAAATTAGCTTCTTTTACCATCGTTTTGCTCAATATCTAGTTTTCTTTAAATGCGTTGCTTTTAGGAACGTGAACCGAATGCTGAGGTGCTATTAGCCCTTTTATCTTAGGTTTCACGAACTGTCCTGAATATTGAGGTCGACGTGGAAAGGCATTGTAGTCACCACTGCTACCGGGGATTGAATACAGAGTTGGAGCAATCAGGCTTCCTCGCGGGATAATTCCGACTGTGCTGTTCATGAACGCCATCTTAACGTCATGTCCAAGAACTCAGGATAAGGCGACCCTGAGAGTTATCTTCAAAGTATTAATTTGATGAGAGGAAGTTCACCGGAGTATTAAAAAGGTTTATGAAAGTATTCGAAGATAATCAGATAGTACGACTAGACTAAAAGAGCGTTGCAATGTCAAGTCAATAGCTCTTGATCCAACATTCACATTTTGAAACCAACTAATGGCACACAATTTCAATGAAAATTTGCAGGACACCAAATTTATTCCATCCATCTCGCAGGAACATTAAGAAACAAACTATTTAAAAGAGTTTACCACTATTGACGATTTTATTAAGGTTTTACGTCATGAACTTTTTAAAATACAAAGTCTTACAATTGTTGCATTGACCTACCCACCTACATTATCAGAGACGTTATGAATCAAATTTAAACTTGTGGTTATCGCGGTCCAAATATCTCATAAAGCAATGTTTCCCAAACTGTGTTCCGCAGGGTGTGTGTAGGTGTTCTCAAGTTTTATGTCATGAACTTTTTTAAATACGAAGTGTAACAACTGTTGCATTGACCTACCCACATACATCATCACAGAGTTATGAATTAAATTTGAACATGTGGTTATCGCGTCCAAATATATCATAAAGCAGTGTTTCCCAAACTGTGTTCCGCAAGATGTGTGTAGGTGTTCTTTGACAGTCTCAGTGGCATGACATTACAATATAAGGATTTCTTGTTTATGTCGGCAGAGCACGAGTTAATTTTAGCATTAGGGTTATATTTAACATATACGTTTATATTAAGAAAAAAAAGCTTGTTTAAATTCAGGTATTTAATTCAATCCAGTCACAAGCACACACTGTACGGAGGGAGCACGAATAATATACAATTTCATTATATACTATATTTACACTCATTATTAATTTACACAGTTTTTAATATTGCAACATTTATTTTAACCTTTGACAAAAAATGCAATGATTGCTGACTGTGACTATTAGTAGGGCGGTTTGATAATAAGAAACTGCATTTTGTGAAAGAATTTTGAAACTCGGTACGTTTGTAGAGTAACCCAAAATAAACATTTTGAGATGTGGAGGCATTTGAAATTCATGCTGATTTGACCGCAATCTTGGAAATCATATGGCGTCCACGCGAAGACACCTACTTATACTACAATGATAATTAATATCTCGGGGAACTAACCTAAAAGCCTCATTCTTGTTTTAAATTAAATTCTTAGGCCATCCGTTAATTTTAAAGTTAGAATAGTTTATATGTATTGCCATCATATATAAATATGGAGACCGTTATCAGATAATTATAATTGTACTCTTTTCTGAATATTGCTTTAATGGCAGATAACTATAAAACTATCACAGAATTCTAAAATCACCTCGAAGTAAATATTGAAGAGCATAATCTACCCTTTCTAACGATATCAGTGTGTTTGCTCTATCTTTAAAACTAAGTGAGCTAGTTAATTTTATGACACCGGGTGTTGCGCTTTGAGGCCTTCAATTCCACCTTACTGCAAACTTTCAGTAGATATATTTTCTCAGCAAATTATGATAAATACCTTCTTGCGTCAACTTAAATGAAATGGAATTCTAAACGATAAGGGCATCAGAGACATAGAAGGCATCTGAAATTCGTGCTCGTTTACAGCCATCTTGGAAAATGGGACTTCGTGTGGTACTGAGTATAGTTCCAAATAAAAACCAAAATATTAATAAAAATGTTTTTTTTTATCACAAAAATTGTTTATTTTGACGGAAGTTGATATAAATTATGAATCTAGCCTAAAATCCGAAGTGACAGCATCTCAATCAGCTACTTCTATTTGTCAACAAATCATGATCAACACGCACACAAAATTCCCAAAATTATCATCTCTCAGACACAGGCTAGATAGAAAACCACCTTTTATGTTGCAATGGAATTATACGCAAAGACAATGAAAAGGTTACTAAAGGACGTTCTTCATTCTCTTGCTGTGTTCATCTCGAATGACTATTACTCGTTACATCTTCTTCAATATAATGTAGCAATGGATCGCAGCATTGAAGAAAACGCCTTCTTTTAACTTTATACGGCCTTTTCACAACATTTGCATAGAACAATTTGGACCATAATCCTTCAGTACCAGCAATGAAGCGAATATATCACAATTAAAGCACTTGATTCAGAAACAGAAAATCGTAAGCAGGCACTTGACTGCGAAATTTTATAAGAAAGTTACTTAAATGCCAGCAAGATTTAAATGTCAGCAAGAAACGATACCCAGATTTATCTTGGCCAAATGATCACCAATGAAAATAAGTTATTTGGACGAAAAGACCTGGTCCTTGGTTGGTGAACTTTGCAGCAGGAGAAAATAACATCGTGGTCGGTCTGACCGCATGAATTGAAGCGGCCGGTAATGAAATCCCTAGTAGGATTACTTCTCCCAGTTTCAGAAGATCTAGATCTTAGCATGATGGAACATGGGTTGTATCTTATATAGGGGACGACAAACCGCTTAAATCCTGGTCAGGCGTTCGTTCAAGCTATGAATCAGCCATTGTATTCACTAGCCAAAGACTTACAATGGAACTGGTCACGCAGTTGTAGAATGTAGGGACATACTTTAGAGTCGCTCCCTAAAATAGAAACATTGGTTTTAGTACGTAATCTGCCTAATACAACACCGTATTTCATCAAAGGACAGATAATACGACATATTGGTACTAGAATCTTGGAAGTAAAATTAGACCATGGAAATCGAAGAGTACATCGGGATCAAATAAAGATTTTAAGAGATCAAGAAATAAACTCAGAATATCATGAAACAGAATGTTGGTGTGATAATCAAGCTTCGAATACGCCATTACAGGATCAAAGACCTGTAATAATAAGGTCTAATAGAGAACGAAGACCACCCAGACACTTTGACTGTGAAAGATATGATAAAGAAACTGCTACAGATATACAGAATATTATAGATGGGTTCGGATTTATTTAGATTTTCCTGATACGAAGATTCGGTTGAAAGAACATTGATTTTATGAAATGTGTATCACATAATTTGATAACGAATGAATCTTACAAATCAGATCAGATTAATTATGCATGGGAATTCAAGACTTTTTTATTGTTATCATTATCTAAAGAAAGAGCAAGATTAATTTTGATTAGATCAAGCTATATTAGTTTTTATGTGAAAGTGTAAACAAGATTGATTATTTTATTAAATTAGTTTTCTTTGAATTTGCTTAATTTAGAAATCTTTTCATGTTTGTGTTGTGATGTTACACTTAACACACTATGAAATTGTTAGAGCAGAGCGAGAAGAACTAGAAATTTTAACTTAAAGAGAGAGGGAAGATGATGAGAGATTGAAACTAGGTTTTTTTTTAAAGTAAATCTAGTGATTCTATTGTTTAGGAATGAACATCATTTATGAATACCAATTTAAAGCAATGGACATTTAAAACTAAATATCGTTTGTGGAATCTTCATATTTGGATTTATATATATATATATTGATAACAAGGAATACAGGAACCTGGCTTTCAATATACAGAGGACAACATATTTAAATGGTTAGTATATGAAGTGTAACTGATTGTGTGAATTGGTGTTGCTCAAGATAACAGAAAATTTATTCAGAAATATGAGAATCCAAATTGGTAATGAAATACAATGAAACCTATTATCAATTCAATAAAATATTGTGTTTCTGGTATTTTTGTGATGTTATTCATATGTGTGACATAAGCATTAAACCTAATCATAGATGCAAATAGCCTATACAAATATTAAGTCATGGAGTAAGCATAATTTGTTATCATGTTTGGATGCCTGCCTACAAAGCAAAATTTTCTAAAGATTCTAAATATACATTTAAATTCTAACGATTAGACACAACTCTTACAAAAGGAGAAATAGCAACAGCAGGCGTTGCAGACTTTCTCCAGGTTACCCACATTACCAAGTCAAGACCAGCTCACAAAATTACTGTTCGTCGTTCCCAACTGCAAAAAGTCTATGACAAAGGGGACAGCTATCTCAGATTTGAAGAATGGAGAAAAACACAACAAATTCCGAACGTCTAAGTACTGGATCACATTTCTGGAGCTTCAGATGCTTTTGTTCATGTTTATACGATCACAGAGATCCAGGAATTTCCTTTTGTCTTTGAATTATATGATACCCTGGTTCTTCTCGATGGATTTTCAAACTTTTCGCAAGCGCTTCCAATGTCTCTCTAAGATCTAGTCCTGCTTCCACAAACATTACCACAAAGCTACGAGACTTTTAAAAAGGACTGTTTGTTCTAAAAAAAGGACAGACGCAAACCTATGAGTAGAACAACGGACTTGTCAGAAGAGACCGTAGAGCAATAGGTCTTTTAGACAGTCCTTCCACTCTTTGCAGATGGATGCTTGCTAGACCGGAAATTTCATCAATGGTTCAAGACTTCGAGGAAGGTCTAGCGGAATCGGACACAGAAACTACATGAAAGGAACATCATCTTTTCAGGAGAGAGTTCGTGTAAAGGTCAAAGCTCTTCGTAAAGTGTTGGCTTGGAAACACAGTTCTTGGAGAAAGAAACTAATTATTCTCACTGGGACCGGTGTTGTAGTACAAAAAAAGTGAAAAATACCTTATAATAATAAAAAAAGTAGTAGGAAGTACCAATACTATCCATACCTGAAGACATTTTTTTTTAACAAACGAGTATTTTTTATCTACTCACTCACATCTATTTTTTTTTTATTATTATTATTAGCTAAAAATACTCCATTGACTAATATGCTCGGAAAGTCACTGAAATACGATACCGAACTCTATAATATGCGTTAACATAAACTTGGATATTGATAGTTTTTCATTTTTGTAAACCAACCCGTTGCACCACCTATTTCTCAGAATGGAATTATGAAAATTGACTATAGAGCTCAATTATTTAGGTGTTTCGATCCTTAGGAGAAGTATCTAGTATGAACTAAGAAGTAGTAGGAAGCTATTCTGATTCAGACAGCGAAAATAACTAGATCATTCCACCTCACATTAAAGGATCTAGCTTCTCTTAAGTTCGATGCAATTGTTTACGACGAGGAAGTCCTCACAAGACTACATTTTGAAGCCTGCAGCTGCAAGCATTTCCCTTGAATTCTCCTCAGTCACATTTAAAGACTACATCAAACAATATGCTAACGAGTGGACTCTGTATGAGACACTTGCAACATACCTAGTATTAAATCTCATATCAGGGAAGCTCGAGATAGTGAAAAAGGATCAGAAGTACGACCAAATGAAACATTAGCAAGAAACTTCCTTAAAGCTTGGAAAAGAAGTCCGAGTTATTCTCGTCCTTATGAGAGGAAATAGTAGCTTCAAGGTCCTTTTCAGACGCTGAAGGAACATCTACTAGCCAGATTCTTTCATGTTCACCATGTTGCTGAACACTTGGAAAAAGTCAGTCGAACTTCGCTGTTTCCACACTTTTAGTGGATTCGATGCTGTTTCGTTTCCTTTTCGGACGCGGAAAAGCATCTACGTGAGAAATGGAATGGATTTCCTGAAGTATCGGAGGCATTCTATAGTATTCTCAGGATACAAAGACAATGACAATGTCTACTGCTTCAACGGGATTTGACCAGTATACTGAAATGGTGTTCTAGGAATAGACTTGAAATAAATATTGGTAAGTGTAAAGCCATGACCTATAGCAGACGGGAAAAAACTTACGATTTCACTTACTCGATCAATGGAATAAGCTTAAAAAATTGGATACAATTAAAGATTTAGGTGTTATATTCGATAGTAAACTAACCTTTTCGCCACATGTGGTAAATATGACCAATGATGCATATAGAAACCTAGGATTTCTTGTTAGGACAACCAAAGAATTTGCAAATGATAGCACTTTGAAAACTCTTTACTATTCCTATGTTAGGTCCAAACTTGAATATGCCTCACTTATATGGAATCCCTCTATGAAAGCTAGTTGCCAGAAGATCGAACACGTACAAAGCAAACTTTTACGTTTTCTCACATACAAACGGACTGGTTTCTACCCGAAATACGAATCTTACATTAATTTAATCGATAATTTTAAATTTCAGAAACTTGATCAAAGACGAACATTAAACGACCTACTCTTCTTGTACAGACTTTTGCACAATAAAATAGACTGTACCGAATTAATAGAAAAAATAATTATTAAGGTCCCGTCCCTCAGAACGCGCGAGGGAAATAGTGGCCTATTCTACTGCAGAAAAGCTCGTACAAACGTATTAAATATGTCACCTACATGGAAAACTAGTGCTACTTATAATGCAATAGGTAAGAATTGTACAAATTTAGACATATTTGGAAATTCGGAAGAAGTGTACAAAAGATTGATACAGAATATATTGTAAAAAAAAATGAGAAAGAGAAAGAAAAAGAAACTTTTTGGACAAGAAAAAGGGTATAGATGTTCTATTATTTGTGTCATTAAATGAAACAATGTAACAATTACTGTAGACGCTATAAATAGGCATTAAGGCCTGTTGTGTCGATAAAATAAATAAATAAATAAAATGTAGGCCTATTTGAAGTGCTACAACAATGCTAAGTTTGGTGTGCTCACACGACTTAATGACTATAAGCGAGGCTCGCAAGCAACTATTTGTCTCCTTCACCGTAACTATGCTCAATATTTCACCAACAGCTGAAGTTTTGAAGCACATTATATGAGCACCTTACCAAAAGTGGACATATATTGGTACAGGCTACAATGAATATATTTAATTATCTGCCATTGGAAGACTGGGGATTGTGCTAGAAGGAAACCAACACCGAAATCGTCAACTCAACCAGGAAAGAAATCAACACCGAAATGGTCAACTGATCAAGTGCAGCTGCAAGAAAGGATCCCAGCAAAATTCTTGCGAGTGTAAAACAAAAATGCAATTCCATGTACACGTATGTGCAATGTAAAGAAACTAGCTCCTGAAGAAAGTAAAGTTAACGCTATGACATATTTATTATCCATTATTTTACATAATTCCTTAAGGCACAATTTTTAAAGATTTCGCCAAAATACACAATTTTGATGATACGAAAAATATTAACTTTAATAAGACTTTTCGCATGTGTCTGGAATTTTCCAAACCGGCGGCAATTCGCAAACGAGCACGAATTTCAAATGCCTTCTATATCTCTGATAGCTGATATCGTTTAACACGTTCACTGCTACGAGCGCCAAGTAGCTACTGAGAATACCTTCCCTAGGCGTTGTTTTATTTCATTTTGCATCACTGTACCTAAGTAGCTGCATCTTACTACATAAAAACATTTTTAAATGTTCAAACGTTGAAGGAGGTCTAATGGCGTCTGCAGTATACAGCTTCACTTTTTGATACTCTGTACTTAGGACGCCATTTGGCGCCTTTCATTATTTTTCGATATATACAAGTTTAAATTCAATCATTATATGTCAAGAAAACAAGTCATTACTATATGGTGAATAAGGTATAGTTTTATAATTTAAGCGCCAGTGAACATAGTGTAAGAACTTTAGAAAACAATGAAATCTGAAAAAATGCTTACAGTATTCTATTCATTTGTAGTAGTCTTTGAAACAGAGCTCCAAACATAGTCCATGCTTTTCAGGGCAAATTTTATAATGGTAGATAAATAGATAGTCCCCACTTCATACACCTCTTTCTGAAAGTTCCTCCGTAGTCCAAAAGGGTATTTCGTTCGGAGATGATCCGAGAAAGTCCAACAATAAAGTAATCAACATTTTCATTTTCATCATCGGACAGACACTAGAAGTTCATTTTCTCTATCAAAATGTACTGCTTAGAAGCACTAGAATATCCTATCAAACAGATTTGGAATCATCACTTTCATTTTGACTACTTTCTGAAATATCCATGCCAGGTAATGATTCGTACAAATAATTAAAACACATTCTCATTTGTTGAAATTTTACCTTCATTACTCCAACTGCAGGAAATTTTGTCCAGCTCCCTCACTATCAAAGGTAAAAGAATGAACACGTATTTATGAGCACTTGCCATGGAGAGAGCACAACTATGGCACGAAATGCGGTGGGTAAGTCCCACGCTCGACCGCCTTCACTTTCTTGGGGTCGAGGAATACCAAAGACATTCTGGTACTAAATTTTGATAGAAGGATGAGTACGTATCAGAGTGCCAGGCATAAGAACACTGAAGAAAAGCCCTTTGCCGGGATTTGAACCCAGACCGCCCGACTCACAGTAAGGCGCACTACCGCCTACGCTACGGAAATTCCTCACTGCCAATGACTAATCGCTGATTAGCACCCAAGGTTACTTTCTACTTGGCGATTCACTCATTACGTAAAATCCCTGTGAGTAAACATAGAAAATAAAATTTAGACACAAAATGTACTACAAATTATTCCTGACATTCGGGAGAATAAACAGAAAGCCAGAGTTAGAACGTCACTCATTAACATTGTGTACGCGAAACAGTTAAACAACTTTGCGCGCGAAAGTACACAATGGAGGGAGGATGAACTACACGGCGCATCAAGCGCCGATCGACGTCCGCGGCATATAACAAAATTTAACTCGAGCCGAACGTGTTAAAAATTCATTTCCTTTAATTTGACGCAAGAATGAAGTATTTATCATAATTTTCTAAGAAGATATATCTACTGAAAAATTGCAGCAAGATCCGAAAGCGCAACATAATGTGCCACATAAAATTGCCTAGTTTACTTAGTTTTCAAAATATCACACTGATATCGTTAGATAGGCTAGATTATGCTCTACAACGTTTACTTCGAAGTGATTTTACAAACCTAATAGTTTGGAGCGAGGCATTTTGAACTTATGTAATAATATGTAAATTGAAAGTGTATATCTTTGTGTATTACGTATGTAAATCATTTTCTTCATTCCCCCCCTCCTTCTCTAAGGTCGACCTACCCCACCTTTTATCTATTCTTATCATACTCTTTATTATTAGGTTAAGATTTAATAGTTGATATTTTTAAAAATTAATATGTATGTTTGATTATGTACAGAAACTGGAGAGATAATTTATATAATTTACACATCACAGCTATGATGAAACGAAACGTACTATGTTGAATTAAGGGGAAAACGAAGTATTTTCCGAAATAATTAATACATTTGTAATTTTCTTGTAAGTTAGTTCAGCCAGCTTCAGTGAGTTTCGAGAGCTGGAAATACAGAATTTTGGAAGGGTCACAGCGTATTTTCGGAAGTGAGAAGGTGGAAAATTCCACTCAAGTAACCGTAAATCCCTTGTTTTGCTGTGCCTCCTTGTATTTTCAGAAGCCAGATGAGCCCCGGCCTGAAAAGTGTGTCAGGAAGGAAGAGTCGACTGCAAAAAGGGTAAGAGGTATTTCGGACAAGTTTAACCCCACACCCCACGGACCCGGTATGCATCCAGTAATATATTGAAGCAATTTTTGGGATAGAACACAGTATGTTATCAGTTTTGGTAGGAGCAACATCTCCGAGAAAGCTCTCTTCGTCACTAAGCTACCGAGTTGAATTTTAAACTTAGAATTTGAAATGATAGTCTTATAAGATAGGGTCCGGTTGGCGGTTATAAGGGTGAGAAGACTTCAGTGCAGCGAATATGTAAGTACTCTGTTTCTGTTTTGTATGCGACGAACTGGATGCGATTTCGATTTTTGTAACACCTCTGCGATCTGAATTAATGTTTGATTTTTTGAGGAAATTTTTCGTTTGAACACCCTCTCAAAACTGATCCATGCACACCGATGAAAGAAGGAAGGATGACCAGTTGATTCATATGTGAGTTCCAATAAATTACGCTGGGGCCGGGATACTTCATGAATTAAATCGTGACGTTCCCAAGGCTGATTAATTGGAATCTCACTGGCGTCAAGATAATGATGAGCGGCAAGAATCGCCCCGAATCGCTTAACGAATTCTCCGAATACAGATGTGTGCGTAAGTGGTAAAATAACTATTCATGAAATTTGGTTTATTTGTCTTCGAGGGGTACGTTCACGTCTCATAAGATAGTCACGTCCTGGTTGTAGGTTCAAACCCCGCTTTTAAGCAAGTTGTTTATATTTGTAAGTAGTGGATTTAAATTTGAATATCATTACTCGAATTGACGTCGATTTCAGTCCGATACGAAATGCCTCTTACCTAAACTCTCCATCATCTTCGATTCAGAATCAAACTTGTAAATATAATATAATATATATTTTTGTACTAATCTTAATTCTTTGTGTATGATCTATTTATTATTTACGAAAAGCGTTTTCCTTGTCCAAGCATATTATTAGTCTATTCACAATTCTAGTCCCGTGGTGGACTGTAGGTTTAAAAGCCGCTCTGCCAATAAACCTTGCTTCGACTGATCGATCCGGCACCAGATCATTAAAGTTATTCCTTTTCTCAAATAAAAAATAGAGGGTAACAAGTTTTATAGTTATCTGCCATTAAACAATATTCAGAGAAGAGCACAACTATAATTTTCTAATAACAGTCCCATATTTAAATATGGTAGCAATATATATAAACTGTATAAACTTTAAATTCTTAGACCATCCTTGAGTTTTAATGAAACACGAATGAGGTTAAGTTCGTTCTACGAGGCGATATAATTAAAGTGTAAGTCGATGTCTTCGCGTGGACGCCATATTGATTTCCAAGATGGCGGCCAAATGAGCACGAATTTCGAATGCCTCCATATTTTAAAATGTTTTTCTTGGGTTACTCTACAAGTGTACCAAGTTTCAAAATTCTTTCACTAAATGCGGATTTCTTCGGATTTTTCAGGATAAGCAACCCTACTATATGAGTGTTTCATATATATTTCCTACAACGTAACGTATTAAACGGTCAACGAAGCTTGGGAAATACTATTGTAGAGAGATTAATCAAGCCCAACTACCACATCAGCGAAGTCACGCAGAACTTCAAAATCGTTTGAAATACGGCGCTAAACCACATACAACAGTATATTTTATGCATTGTTGTCGTTATTTCTCGTTAGAGAACATTGATTTTAACGCACAGCTATCCTTGGCAACCGACCACACCAGAAAACCACGAAATTTCAGCCTTAATTACATTTTCACACTTAAAAGAAACCCCTTCATACCTGCCGAGTTTAGTTGTAGTCTCATCTTAACTGCTGCACTTAGTGTGTTATTTTTTTTTTTCGGGCTCGAAACTAATTACCTAACGTTACTGCCCAAGTACATTTCAAATTTCCTGACATTTTCAGGTACGTTTCGAAGTCCTTGACAATTTACAATTCATGAGTGTCACCCTGTGTACACCACACATGTAAAAGTCTTAAATGATCAGAAATATGAACATATTACAATCGCAAATTACACACAGTACAAAGACACAGAAAGGACTAAGGTAAGGTACATTTTCTTATGTATTTCTTAGGCATTGGTACATATTTTTTTTATGTTAACGTTGACATACTATGCTGAAAGGATAAGTTTATCGAATAAACTCAGTTATCTTTATTATTTAGTTTAAGGTGCATAATGAATAGGTAAAAATTACAAGATAAAACTCAAGTATGGAATATTATTATGAAAGATACACAAAACCTAAACATGAAATTGGAAAAACCTACACCTTTACTTGTATAATTCATAACTTCTTTAAAATTAAAATGAATTAGGGTTAATTAAATCGTTAGATCAGTAATAATCGAGTAACATCTAGAAAAGAATCGATGTTTTTCGAGGTATAAACATTCAAATTCATTTCAGAAATTACAAGAAATTTGAATTGAAACTTTAAACCTTCGAGATCATCAGGTTTGTTCTGGATGTCACTCATCGATACTGATGTAACGATGGAAATTACCATTAACATTTTCTCATTAATAATGAACTACAACTTGAATCTATTACCTTCGAGTTCATATAACGAAGAAAAAAATCAAGCAAGAACGATTTTCCTTTGCGAAAGGCCCCTGCAACGGACACTACCACTACATGTTTATCTTTAATATGTGGCTGCATTAATATGTCTTCCAAAGCCTTTTCATCTAATTCAAAACGGTGTTGTTGTTCTGAGATCACTATCTGCACAGCTCGTCCTGTTTCCATTTTGCCTGTAAAATAACAAAGTTATGTTAGTGTCACATAAAAAAAAAAGTTAAAAAAAATAATTCACGGTTTCCAGGTTTTTTCTGACTGACTACCATCATGATCCAAGCTTTTATTTTATGATCACTTGATCAGTAACCGAACAGCCGTAGCTAAAGCGTTTTTTTTTCACAATCGGAAAGTCGTGGGTTCGAACCAGGGGCAATAACTATCCTTGAGATCCTCATTGATATAGTTTTCTTAACGAAGACAAAAATAATGAGCGTGAGTGCCGCAGAAGAATTTTCCTGTCATCGTTAAGAGTCTTTTGTTTTAAACAGTGATAGTACATAAATATATATATATATATATATATATATATATATATATATAAGCAGTGTACAAACGGGATTTTCATGGATTCGTGTGGAAAATATGTGAGTGGAGGACTAATATTAATATAAATAATCAAGAAATGTATGAGTAAATCCTCTGATTAAGACGAAATATCGCCTTATACGCAACAGCTAGATGGGAGTTACTGAAAAATTTGTTTCATTTTACAAATCATGATTTTTTGGTTGCTGTATCGTCGATTTCTTTCATTTGTTTATTTTCGTATATTGTATGCATACCAGTGCAAAGTAACCGAAACTGCTATAGTCTGATAGGTCAGAGAGAAGAGCAGTGAAAGATTTTTAAAAATGAAAGAAATTTCTGACCTCAATCCTTCGTACTTTTCACCGAATCGACCCTTCCGAAACCTGGCCCTGGGTCAAACACAGGCTCGAATACAGCAGAGGCCATATTCACTCAGAATTTACAATTCCATCCTGGCCTGAGTCAAAGATGTTTAAAGGCCAAAAATACAGTTCAATTCAAGTTTCATAATCAGCCAGCAACTCAAGATCCCCACTAAGTCTATCTGCAAAATACGTAATCAAAGCAGTGACTTTTTTTCTTCACTGTTGTAGTCTCTCAGCATAAAGATTTATTAAAGGGAAACAAATAAATTATGCTTATATATTACCACTCAAGTTTCCACTATATTTTGGTTTAATAAATTGTAAATTGTATTCAGACGACTAAAGAAATGGGACTGATGGTCAAATACAGTAGAAGTTAACACCCAAACAGCATGTCTGATTGCTTAAATAATAAGTTTAAAACAGATTACGGGCGATGCACAGGCAGCAATACTGAAAGTGCGTAACATAAATACAGTCCCTTAATAATACCAATTTGTTATAACACTTCTGTTATATCTACGTCTTCAATGTATGTGTGTGTGTTTGTTTTTTTAATTACATATTACTTGTCCAAATGTTTTCTCGCATACCTCGTGCCCATCCTCAGGGAGACATCAACGAATCTTGATTAAATAAAGAGTCATTCAACGTTTACACCAAACTACATCCGTTTTTTAAAGCCCCATGAGCGTGTCAGAAGTAAAAAAAATAAATAAACACTTTATGAACATAAAATATTAGTTTGAGCGCTTGGCGCGAAATTTAAAACACGAAAAATAATACCAACAAAAGAATATTCTTAGTGACAGCAAGAGGATTTTTATAAAAATGTGTGCACTTTACTTGACTATAGTCATATATGATTGTAAAATATAGGTTTGTTTAAGATGGTATGGTACTAAAATGTACTTAATGACCAAAATGGTAAATAGGAGTTTTTTGTAGCAAACCTATACTGCAAGTATTTGGGAATATAGGTGTTTAGCAATTCTAGAATGATGGTTAGTTACGCAATCAACAACATTAATAAAGTATGGCTACCTACAGGTACTATGTTTTGTTTGCTTTCGCAATTTTATGAATAATATCTCTTGGTGCGAGTTTACGAGTTACTCTCCCATTTAACGCAATTAAGAATAGTAATATTAAAGAGATATTAAAATGGCGACGAATGATAGTGGATTTCGAATACTACGTATTTGATTCAGAATAAATTATTTTTATGTGCAAACATGGGTTATTATAATTTCGAAGTATGCCTGTGATTTTACGTCAAAATGTAAGGCAACGTTGTTGCACAGGTTCACAAATAGCCAATATTAAAAGAAATAACGAGCCATGTTTGCAACCTATTTTGGTTAATCAGCAAACATTACTAATAGGGATTGATACAAGTGCAGCTACTGGTGTGATGACATATGTGTTTCAAAGGTTAAGAAAAAACGAACAGTTAATACCAATAAGGAGTAAATTAATAGCAGCTAATGGTGAAGATCTTACCACGTTTGGAGTAGTAGATTTCAAAGTCTATTTTGACACTATGGAAGTCAATGTTTACTTTCATGTAGTAAAGGCACCTTTAAGGCACTCGCTCATTGGAAGAGATGTGTTAAGTCAGGTTTGGCCACATTGGAAAAGTTTTTTCAATCCCAGTAAAATTAAAACGATAGTAAAGCATGAACAGTTTCATATAAGTAAAGAAGGGTATACCATGGAATTAAACCTACAAACTAAAATTTTGGAGGATTATGCAGATGTATTTAAGGATACTATACAACATCCTATATGTGGTTACAAAGTATCTATTCCGATTCGTAAAGACGCAGTTCCGATTTTCAAAAAACATTATAATGTTCCTTACAGTCTCGAGTAGAAAGTCAAATCAGGGCTACATAAATTACAAAAGCAAGGTATAATAACACCAGTGGCTTATGCGGAATGGGCAACACCTATAGTTGTAGTCCCAAAAAAACAAACAGGAGAAATAAGAATTTGTGCTGATTTTAAAACAACAGTAAACACCGTACTAGAAAATATGACTTATCCTTTACCAACGCTAAATAATTTAATTGATAAACTACAAGGTTCGGATATATTTGTAATTTTAGATCTGAATCAAGCCTACCTACAATTAGAACTGGAAGAAGAGGCTAAAAAATTGTTGGTTTTAAATACTCCATGGGGCCTATATTCTAATAATCCTTTGGCTTTTGGATTAACATGCTCCCCATTTATTTTCCAAAAATTTATGGACTCCACATTAGCCACTTTTCCTTATGCCCAAGCGTATTTGGATAACGTCATCATTTCAGGTAAGGGACTTCAGCAATGTTATGAAAGAACGTGTGAGGTACTAGATAAGTTTAGAGAGTTAAATATTAAAGTAAAACAAGCAAAATGTCAATTCTTCAAACAGGAAGTTGAATATTTGGGTCATACTGTTTCTGCAGCAGGTTACAAACCTATAGAAAAACATCACTCAGCAATTTTAAATTGTCGTGCACCAACAAATACACATCAATTGAAATCATTTTTGGGTACGATGACATTTTTTCAGAAACATGTGCCGAACTTAACTCCTCAACTTTATAATCTAAACAAACTGCTACAAAAAATGGGAATGGGAATGGTCAGCGGTGCACGAAGAGGAATTTTTGAAAGCCAAACATCTTATAAAAAAACTGTCAGTGTCTTAGTATTGTAACGTTTCCTCAACGCCTTCTCATAACAATGTATGGGCGAAGAGTAACTACTGCAACACTTCTCTTTAGAGTTGCTAATAATAAAATTAATGTTCCCACTTCAGACGAAACATTCTGAAGCTGGTACTGTATAATTAGGTTGATACACTGCGGAAGGGGTTCCTAGCTCCTATCGATAACTATTTCTCAACCACAGATGCTAACCTAATGGCCCTGTACAACGGAGTCGCCAACATAACCGTAACTTAGTTATGTAAATCTAACTAAATCCTGTGGAAGGAATATATTAATAAACACCAATAAATACAAAGAAACAGAAATGTATAAATAAGAATAAACACATTACGTACCCTATTTCTTATTATTCCATTCCAAAAACACCATATAGTATACATGGGTAACTTCTATCCTGAGAAAATTCCCATCAGATTTACTTGGAGAATATATTTGTTCCAATAGTAAATTTTATTAACGTTCAACGTATTCCAGAATAGCAAATAATTGAAGATGAATAGATATACATCCGTTTCACTTCTAGTTCCATTAAACTTGTGCACTGTAAACTTTGCAGATATTTCTGCACACGGTTATATCTGATAGTCTTGTACTAGAGCTCCTCCACTCTAGTTTAATATACAATTTACATAGGTACTCACATACAAAGCGTATGATATTAACAATGGGTACCATTTAAGAAATGATTCAAAACAGAGTATACTGGGAGCTTCTAACATTACATGAGCGATATATAGATATGGTTGTTAACATATGTGCATTACTACTATCGGATCCGTACTAAATATAATAAATATGTATTCTAGAGCTCTATGAAGTAGAATAGGAAGCTATAAGAGTTAGACGAAGTCCAATATATATATATATATATTGGAGTTACAATCTCTCATAAATGGTTGTGGGCCGTGTCAGGAAATGAACAAATCTCCACCACATCGTTGGTACATGAGTTGGGCTACCCCTAAGCAACCATGGGATCGTCTACATATAGATTTCTTTGACTTTGCAGGGGAAAAGTTTCTTATATGTGTAGTTTCTTCAGATGGGTAGAAATTAGACAGATGCAACGTAACACAAATGGGAATATGGCAGGATCGAAACTAAGACGTTCCAACCGGAGACTTTGTGCAAATAAAAAAAAAAAATAAAAAAAAAATAAAAAAAAAAAAACCCCGGTGAAGGCTATGACTAAGTGATATATAATACTTCAACTGCAATATTACTTCTGTGAATCAAGGAACTTCAGAGGAGAAGGATAAGGAATCAATAGAAATTAATTCTGGTAAGAATCCTTGTATACAATCTATTGCATCAGGAGACAATCTAGAAGAATAATCTAGAAGAAGGTAAATGCAGGTCATCAGTTTTAGAGGAAACGGATTTGTTATCTTCTTTTCAAATGGAGTAATCTGAGTGTATTGAGAAGCCTAAGGTTAAACAATCGTCCAATAAGTCAGTTCCGGAATCATCATTTATCAAAATGAATGGTATAAGATATGATTTTGACACTGTAGAACTGATGATGAATGATTGTTTTGGTGAACGTTTGTCAAATTTGAGAAGGTATAACCATTGTCATTTAGGTGAATTCTGCCGTCCTTGTGACAAGGAGGATTGTCAATACATTAGGGAAGTTATTTCCTGTTTTTTGTTAAAACCAGTGAATTGTGTTTATTGAAATGTGTTCTATACTAACATATATGATATTTTTGTCGTTCGGTGTGATATTATGCAATGAGATTATGTTCAACATGTATGTTCTTTTATATTAAGTGATGAATTTATGATTGTGTTAAAGGGAACAAATACTCTATGATGGGTACATTTGCAAAATCAATAAAAACGTCTATTATTTGTATTGTTATGGATGAACTGAAGATTTGTAAGCTTCCAGAACAATGAGAGGTTGATAATTGACAAAATATGGTTGGCATTGTGCTTTAAGGAACAGCTACACATTAAGGTGTATTTTTGTCGACATTATAGTTTTGTGTTTTTGGTAGACAGTTTCACTTTTCAGAGACAAAAAGTAAAAAAGTTGTCAGAAGTAAAAAAAAAAAATAAACACTTTATGAACATAAAATATTAGTTTGAGCGCTTGGCGCGAAATTTAAAACACGAAAAATATTCTTAGTGACAGCAAGAGGATTTTATAAACATGTGTGCACTTTACTTGACTACAGTCATATATGATTGTAAAATATAGGTTTGTTTAAGATGGTATGGTACTAAAATGTACTTAATGACCAAAATGGTAAATAGGAGTTTTTTGTAGCAAACCTATACTGCAAGTATTTGGGAATACTGCTTTAATATATGTGTTTAGCAATTCTAGAATGATGGTTAGTTACGCAATCAACAACATTAATAAAGTATGGCTACCTACAGGTACTATGTTTTGTTTGCTTTCGCAATTTTATGAATAATATCTCTTAGTGCGAGTCTACGAGTTACTCTCCCATTTAACGCAATTAAGAATAGTAATATTAAAGAGATATTAGAGCGCAGACGCACCGCTGCCATCGTTGTAGCAATTTGCAGATTCCCTTAGTGTAGAACGAAGTGGGCTGCTGTTATAACCACTGCAGGACACTTTTGTGTAGTACTTCATTCTTCTCTCCCAGATGATCCTTCAGTGGTCGAAACAAGTGATGATCACTAGGTTATAAGTCTGGACTGTACGAGGTGTGGGGCAACACCTCGCAGTGCAGTTTGCCAGGGTTGTGACAGTAAAATGAGCAGAATGCGGGTGAGCATGTCCCGACAACATCCAAAGTCTTTTCTTGCGAATGACATTAGGTACGGCACCCTGAAGCAATGTGGAATAACAGCTGACATTAATTATGCCCCCTTTCGCACAAATTTCCAGTTTCAACACGCGCGATACTCACAGGTGTGACTGTAGGCGGCTGAACATATGCATCTCGTCCTTTCCCAAACAGTTCACACCATTAGTGCAGTCGTGTCCGTAGCAGTTTGTTCCCCATACTGCGCTTTTAACCATCGCAAAATTTTAGCTGACTTCACTTTTCCTTCACCAGAAATTTGATAACACACTGCTGTTGGTGCGTCCCTGAGGAGTGACCCGAGGTATGTTAGAAAATATTCCGAAAAGTAAATATCGTAATATTCTGTGTACACTGGGAAAGGTAGAGCAATTATTGTATGCAAATTTTAGATTTTGATCCATAACCTTCTATTATAAAATACACCGGTATTTTAATAAGATGAGTGTCTGGTTCAAAACTTCTCTCGTGAACTATTTTCTATGAGGATTTTAGAGAACTTCAACCTCGACAGCAGGTTGAAGATTCAGGATCCAATGGTTTTCTTATCCACCAACGATAAGAGGTGTCAGGTATAAGAAAAGGTGTCTCTACCCCGACAGCGGGTAGAAAGGATGTGTTTATAGGTTTCACTCTCGACAGCGGAGTGAAAGAGAAATTACTATCCCGACAGCGGATAGAGGAAGTTTTAAGGTGATCACTCCTGGAGATGAAATGATGCAACTGCTTCAGCTGCGTCTCCTTTTATTTTAAATCTTCGGGTCCTCAGGTAGGTGTCGCTACTAAGTCTAACGTTTCCGACTCATACCGCTGTTGTCTTCGGCTCCTGTCTTCTGCTTGTTTATTGGTTTACGTTTGAGCACGTGCCTGGTGTCTTCTATCCACGTGCTGAATGCATAATTCCACTGCAATATATGATTTAAAAGAAACACACTGAAGGCCTAAACACAACATAAGTTTTAAAATACGGTCTTCTGAGCGCTATTGCGAGTATTTTTAGACCTTAATTTGATTTGGTATACCGAGTACCCTCAAATGCTTAAAGATACCTTGCAAAATAAAAAAAAAAAAAAAAAAAAAAAACGAACTAATATTTCTACTTGGAAATATGCTTTCATTTCAAAATAAACTAAATCAGCAAGAACATAATTAACGATAAGAAAGAACATTTGAATGGAACACTGACGACCAAATCTACCCGTAAGCTAGACGATTATATGCTACTTCCTGATAAGAAAGGTCTAAGGTGCCTGAATTGTTCAGGAGCGTTGAAACTCAAGACCTCTGTATTTAAATTTTCGGTTGGCTCTTTCAAGAAGTTTTCTAATGGGAAGGAAAAAGGTAAAGCAAACCGTTATCTATAATTAAAGGTGAAATATTGTAGGGTCTAGATCATGAAAGTCTTCGGAGAAGGAGCCGGAAAGTTAACCCCTATCAGTTGGTGTTAACCAAACACTGACACCATCACCAGAAAGATTCCGACAATAAAGTTTCTCCGGCGCTGCCCCTTTCTCGAAGCAGATGGCAGAAGATAAAGGTGGTCATATCTTTTACCAAAGAGAAAAAGGAAGGAAAGAATAGAAAAGAAAAGTGGCAACTTTTGGGTCAAAACCACAGAGATTCCTTCGACATGTCTGTGGTTTTGAAGAAACCATGTGGTGACCTAAGGACGTCTTGTTTTGGACGAGGGAATAGATCAGTGTTCTACATACCTTATGGCATCTCAATAGCCATCAATACATCTTTGATCTACACTTTGCTTTCTTTCTTCATGTAATGGTATCAGGGCTGATATATCGAGAATATCGTATTAGAGAAGTTTGACCTTCTAACAACATAAGACTTCACGTGCCCTACAGATTGCTCAAAGGGATTAGAACCGCAAATAAGCAATTTTGAAATGAGGAATTTAAATGTGTGTTCTAATTTTGTGTACACTAATCCCATCAGGTCAATTATCCATTATTAAGGCAATCTCTTATCTTTCCCCTCTTAATGTTAGTAAAGTTATTCCTCAAGTTTAAGACAAACTGATAGAGAGTTATTTCAACATTCAACATAAATAGCATATAAGAAACACTAACAAAATCAATAGTGTCATAAAAACAAATAAATTATCTGACCCACGCCAAAACATTGCACCTGGTTTCATTTTCTGTGAAAATGTTCTGAGGTCATATCACAAATAATTATATTGCAAATAAAATCATATAAAGCAAACAACTTTCAGATTTTAGGCTAATAATAAAAACTAAATACAAATGCCAGGCATAGACGAGAAACAACTCTAAGAACAAATATACAAGTAGAAAACTATATAGCAATGCATTTGCAAACTAAATAAATAATTACAAAAATAAAAGTAATAATAAGATAGGAGAATGGCATCTGTGAAGTGTATAAGACTGAATTTCTAAAAATCATCAGGCTCCATTCACACAAGAGATAAATTTCTTCCATACCGTACCTGTCCCAAACTTAGCTTAAACATCATTCAACATCATAGAAGGAAGTTTTTCGATCTCCTCGACCTCAAGCACCCCAGCTGTCAGTGTTGCCAGCCTATTTTAAAATTCAGCTTATAGAAATGCCTTTATAATTACAAATTTACAGGTATGCATTGATTTACACCAAATATGACATGCATGTTCAATAGGTACTGGGACAGTTCATGTGGGTACTTCCGGCGCTGGAACTGTCAGTGTTGGCAACCAATTTCAGAAAAAATAATTTGTAATTGCTTCCATATTGCTGAACGTATCAGGACCAAATCTTGTATTTACGTACTGGGACGCGTCACAGAGGTACTTCAGGTTCCACAGCTGAAAGTGTTGTTAATCAATTTTAAAAATTAAATATTTACTACTTCCATTCAGTTCGACGTATCAGCACCAAACTCTGAGTATACATATTAGACAAATCGACACATACCGTGGTTGTTCCCTGTACCTAAGCACCTAGTTGTCAGCGTTGTCACCCTATTTAAAAATTCAATTTTTCAAATGTCCCCTATACTGTTACATGCCGATAGCTATTACTATACTTTCAAAATAGCGCGGTGGGAACCGCGGGACGTGGTTACGTTATGATATAACTTGAAATAATACTTCTCAGAGCCCCATTTAGGAGAAACCTATATGTAGTTGCTTGTTTACAGGAGTATTCATTATGCATTTATACAACTCTTTTGAAATACGCATATAACTTTTTTTTGTTAACACTGTCTGTATCTGTATATATATGCATAGTATGGGACGAGGCTTGAAGCCCGGAGCATGAACGAGCAATGCCCTCAAGTTTTTATAGCGAAACACACTGAATAGTATAACGCATAACAAGACGGCCTTCAAATCAGATAAAAATACCTACATGACACCAGCTCCTCCCTCTACAACTCACTATTATCCTCAGTCAGAAGTTTGGCTCCAGAGCTGTTTATTGTGTTTACATGTCTTGTTACCTTCGAACAACTTCGAGCGAAAATTATGATGGCAGATAACATTTTTTCACCACATTCAGATATTCTATTTACATTAAAATACTGTATTATAATTTGAATAACCCAGTCTATAGAAATAAGTCTTGGTGTGAAGTCTCCTGTCATTTTGATTGAGCATATTATTTCTGGAATATCTGAATAATAATAATACGTTACGAAACGAGCACGAGTTGAAAAACTTTTATTAACTCTTTCGTGTGCGTTCTTCTGTTATGTTGTACAAATTTATTGCGTGTGTGTGTTGTGTTGCCATGATGTCAGATTATTTTCGTCCTTGGCTACACGGGCAATACATGGAAAGTAATCCGATTACGGAGTGAGTACGTTATCACGATTCCACGCTGCTCAGTATTGTTGTCAATATTAAAAGGTCAATACATTATTGCTCAAATGGAATTAATAATCTGAAATAAGACCAGTTCGAAAACTCAGGGAAAACTTCCACCTGAGACTGAGATTCCTAAAGGCTATAAATAAAATTAAAATTAAAACTAGGAAAAACCATGGCTTCTGTTAATTTTAAAATACCTGTTTTCAAATAGAAGAAAGTAGTTTTAATTTCTTCTTCTTTCCTAATTGTATGCTCTCGTAGTTGTATTACAATAATCAATTTCTGCTTAGGTGGCACAGTGCTTAGATTTTTATTAATGGTAATACGTTCAAGCAAATATTTATCTCATGTGATTTATCTATTTACAACTAACGAATTCCTGCTTTTAAAGTTTTTTTATTGATAGAAATGTAATAATTACGAATATTCGTGAGGCTATTTTATGGTTAATTCTGAGGACGGGAGATAAAGAGATGCATTTACTGCTAATATTGTTCAATTCTTACTGTAGTTTCCCAAAACGAAACCTATAATAATGTATAACTTCATTTTATTCTACCAAGTAAGCTGGCAAGCAAGATGCTCAATAGCTTTTTCTGCATGGCCAGTTTCACGTCTGGCAACCCTGATATCGTATTACACTGATATCCAGATTGTGGAGGGTGGAATCTAGATCTGAAATGTGATAGCAGGACGTTAAGATTTGTTGCTGACCGTACTAGTAAACGGTTCTCAAACAGAGTATATTTAATAACGTTGTCTCCTATTGCATAGAAAGTTTGTTGCAAATTTTGTAAATTATAACTAGGAACTCTGCTTCAAACTTATGGGCACTTTCACATTTACTATGGTATATTTGACGCACATATTCGTTTGTTGTCGCATTACAAAAACGGGACGCAAATTGCATTGTTATATGGGTTGATGTTCTTTCAGAATGTGAGGTAGATTTCAAACTCCATTCAGCATAAACTTGACCCCACCTTGCATTCTCATGGTCAGACTACGAAACTCTATTAAACAGCCTCAATATGAGAGAAAGAGGCAAGTTTTGAGTCCAGAAACCTTCAAAGCTTTAGTACACTGTCTGAGTTAATGGCATTAAGTTTACCCTTTAGCATCAACAGCAAAAGTGACAAAATATAGAGAAAAAAGTTAATCTACATTACTTGGTCAGACATTCTATTCAGCCTCGCTGTTTTTACTTTACACGATCAGTTTCAGCTTGATTAGACTGATCCCAGATTTACAACGGAGTGATTTTGATACTCTTCCAAAAAGTGAAATAAATTTTCTGTAAATTTACATTATACAAATACTGTGACGATTTCAGACCTCACTACCTGCTTGATAAGAAGCAGCTCGAAAACATACCCTTCCCCTCCCTTAGGCATGAGTATTTCAGGATCAAAAATCGATCTCCCTCTCTGTGTCTGTCTCTATTCTCTGGTTAGCACGTGTGCGTGAAGTTAGCAGAAGCTCTTTTTTTAATCGATCTTTCATTGTGAACGAATCGAACACATCAAAACTATTGTACTACAAAATACACTAACGTATTACAAATACATGGCATAATGACTTCTATGAATAACAAGGAAAGAAAAAAACTTAAATAATAGCCATTACATCACCATCAGATAAGAGAAATTTACTGAAAAGGAAACAAAAGTTTTTTTTGAAGATAGAACACAACCAAAATTTACACTTGCTAGCAGCTGTTCTGGCAACAAGCCCAAGCATGATCCTGAGACAAGAAGGACTTCCGAATATTGTACCTGTGTCATCTGCATCCAAAAACAAACTACGAGTCCTACGATCAAAGCGGAAAAATTTCCTCCTTATAAACTTGTGATGCGTCATAAGGGAACGTGGTATGGTAATATTACGTTCTCCATCTTGGTTCTGAAAGCAAGTAAGCCTGCTTTTTTCCCTTTGAAGCGGATAACTACAAAAGTTTGCAATGGAAACGTATTGTTCTCTTATGAATATTAGTATACTTACTTTTATTACAAATTAAACCGGTTACTTGTATGAAAATGCATTATTTCAGAATCTTCACCGGGATACCCAATGCTGAACTAATTTTACACACAATATCTCAACGGTGTCCAGAAATAAAATGCGGAGGCAGTGTAAATGGACCAGCTAGGATGGTTTAAATATCTTTCCTTCTCTTCACATAGCAATGAATGAAAAAAAAAAATGTTGTTTGGAAGGTTCGTAGTAGCGAAGCGTGATATTTTAGTAACTGAAAAGGTTTCCAAATTAAAAATTTATACTGAATCCATTAATACAGAGCCTCAACATAAGAACTGACACACGCCGATATATTTTTTGGGGAAAGTTATTGTTTAATTGTTGCGGATGTAAGAAAAATCTCTTATTTATTATTTCCAGATATAGCTCAAATTCTGCTATTTTACATCGATATGTTTAACAATAACAACAAGGGGAAGGATTTTTGGAAGAATTTGGCTCTGGCCATAATCAAGATTATGACCCAACATTTGCCTGGTGTGATCGGGAGAAACCAGGGAAAACCTGTCAGGATGACCGACACCGAGAATTGAACCCGGGTGTTACCGATTACAAAGCGAGCACTGCACCGTATTTATATAATTTCAAAGTCGCTTATGTTGATTTTACGAGTAAATGTTATTCTCAAAAACAACAGTGAACGAAACCACTTTAAAAAAAACAAAACATAATATATACCTTGTGCCCCGAGTAGATTATCAAATTTCCGCTGAGGGAGGGGGGAGCCAGTCCACAATCCACACAACCTAACTGCATGCTGCAGCCACAACCAAGCTTTTTGTTTTGATTACGTAACACATTCGGTGACATTCGGTAACTTTAATTCAGTTGAAAAGTTTTTTTTTTTTTTTTAACAAAATAGTATAATACAAGTCGAAAGGTTCACTACAAAGAAAAGCCATTATTTTTCGTAATCAACGTCTACGAGACTTGAAAAAGTTAACCGAAGCATTTACAATTTAAATGGAAATGGACTTTTAATTTAAAGCCTTTAAATATTTTTTTCTTTATTATTGAACGTGTTTCACATGTTGTATTAGATCTTGGATTTTTATAAAGCTTTATCAGTAAGTTTCAGAAAATGGACAAAAAAAAAAAAAAAAAAAACTTTCTCAAACCGCTCCGCGCATAACACACGTGAATGGCAGATACTGCCAGGAGTACCGTGGACCCCCGGAAACCCTTGGGCTCCTTCCAAAACCAACTTCTGGGTACGTGCCTGTCTGCCAGTGATGTTTTAAAGGAGGTATGCAAGTGTAACAAAATTTACGTTTACTATTACTATTTGGGATTCGATAACTTTGTCTTGTCTGGCGGCACTTCCCTCACTTCAGAAACGGACATGTCCGGTAAATTTTTTTATTGCAGTAAAAAAATCTGTTAAAGCAGAGTTTGGAAAACACTTTCTTTTCTTTCTGTGTTTTATTTATTAAGAGATATCAAGCATTGTTTCCAACTTTTCTTTCTTTGTTCTACTTATCAAGAGATATCAAAGCCTTGTTTCCAAGCATTTCCACTCATGCACTTAAATCAACCGCCGCCATGTTATGACGTAAGCTATCAGGAACAGGAACTGCTTATCATTGAGCTACAGGCTGTAGTTGGTTAGCTTTTATTGCTAAAATCTGATAGCATAAATTGATGAAAAGAAATTGTGCATTTGGTGCATAGTTCCTTTGTTCAATATCACGTCAATATTTTTTTCTGAGAACTTTTTTTGATCGGAAATGAAGCGAGGCCGTGTCATCCACGCGCGCCAATGATATGTCGTAGTGTTGCTACGTTATACACTGTAATATAAATACAATTTCCAGATCGCCGTTACCCAGGTGTTACAGTGGGTGAGTCGTTAAGGCGTCGGCTTGTTGAGTGAAAGAACCGAGGTTCAAATCCCGACAGAAGCAAGTTTTTTTCTTTTTTTCTTAATTTTACATTTCTACCTGTCCATATTTATTATAAATAATTGCTCTCTTCCATTTTTCGTAGATTATTTTAGATTAGTGACCACGTGTTAGTGGAGGTTAGGTAAGATCAGGTTCGGTTATGTATCTTTACACTTTTTGTTATCAAGTTCAGACTGTGACGCGTTCGTAGTTTTTCTAACAAAATATTGGTTACCCTGCGGAGGAATGAAAAACGAGAAAGGGCTTAGTGCAGGGCTCGAAATGACGAAAACGCTGTTCCGGTTCGTGAATATTTGAAACCTTCTTGTTCCGTCTCGTCAGAAATGGCAACGGACCGTTCCGGTTCGTTCAATATTATTTGAGATATTTTTGACTAGAGATGTGTCGTTCGCGAATCAACCATTCTTAAACTATTCTGCCCAGTCTTAACAATTTGAGCTAGTTCACTGTTTTTGCACTGAATGGTTCAGCCGTAAACTACATCTAAACGACAATGAAAAGGCTGTCTATCTGGCGTATACCACAACAGCTCTTACACATAAATCAGAAAATCTGAGTGTAGTCCAAACAAGCGCTCGCTGGTTCAACCTTAAGGAAATCCGATACTTTGTGGATATTGCGGATGTGGAGTAGATGAAGTCAAGAACACTATGATGACAGCAAATGCGTGGAACCCGCGAAAAGGCAATCACAGTTGGCTCATTTCCTTCTCCATTCCATCCCATGTGTGCAAGTCTGTTATTTTCCTCTTCCACATTAACATTTCTCTTCCCATTACCCAAAAGTATACCTTGCTTGTTAGTACGTTAGATACAAAGTACGGAACGCTGAAACAGAAACCAGTACCCTTCTATAGTATTTCCTTTCTCCTTGAATTATCTTTTTAGTGCTTTTGTGACGTCTTTTATTCTTTGCCTCGATTAATTTTCTTTTTAAGTCACTGAAACAATCCAATACTTGATCACATGTAAAATATTAAAACATAAATACTTATTTTTACAATATGAGTGATTATAGAAACATCTTTCACTTGCACAAATAGAGCTTTTCTTGTAAATAAGTGTTAAGACAAAGTACCTGGTTATACCATAAGTAATGTCGTATGTGCGATGATCGCTGCAATGATGCCATCTCACGCGCGAATAATGAAGTAGACAGCACATGCCATAGCTGAGTCATATAAGGCACTTACTTGATTGTGCAACAGTGTGTAGAACGGTCTACTTCACGTTTTGCAAGTGTGGCTTGTGTCTGATCATGGCAGTGTTGGAGGACCACACACACGGCATGTCATGCTGTATTAATTTCACCAGGGACATCCAGCCAGCGCAGAGGCACGGAACATCAATGCCGTATATGGTCAGGGTGTTGTGGTTGCGCGAAAGTGCCAGAGGTGCTTCCAGAGATTTCGGTCTACGGACACCAACCTCACCGATATGGCACGAGAAGGGAGACCTGTGAAGGACAAAGATGCTCTGCGAGGAACAGTGGAGGCAAATCCAATGCAAACTGTTAAAGAACTCGCCAGCGAACTCCATGTCACCCATTCGACCATTCATCGTCATCTGCAGGACATTGGATACGTGTCGAAACTCGGAAAATGTGCAACCCATACGTTAAGCCTCAACAGAAGCAGCTGTGAGTTGACATCTACAGTTCCCTGCTCACCCGTCACAGACGTGAGCTATTTCTGGACAGAATGGTAACAGGGGATGGAAAATGGGTTCTGTACCATAACATTACACGCAAACGGCAGTGGGCACCTAAACGAGAGCGCAGGAACTGTGCAAAAACTGGATCTCCATCCATGTAAGGTGATGATGAGTGTTTGGTGGGATATCCATGGGATAATCCATTTTGAGCTCTTGTCACGTAACCAGACCATCAACGCAGATGTCTACTATCAGCAGCTTGAACGCCTACAGACTAAACGTCCTGCTCTGGTTAATTGCAACGATGTGCTCATCCACGGTTATAACGCGCGCCCACATACGGCTAGAAGGACCTGTGCTAAGATAATATCGAGGAATATGGCTGGGAGACCCGACCCGACGTTTTCACCAGATCTTAAACCAACAGACTACTGTCTTTTTCGCAGCCTGCAGAACCATCTTTCCGGAAAACCACTACTAAATGGGGATGACGTGCAATGAACAGTGACCCAGTTCTTTGCTTCTTAAAGCGTTGACTTCTTTCAGTGCGGGATTCAACAACTGGTTGACAAGTGGTACTGCTGGAGACTATTTTCCTGACTAATGGTAGTGTTCAGGTAAGTTATAGTTCTTTTCCTCACGGTGGAAAATTACATTACTTATGGAATAAGGTGCTATGAAGTATATTTAATCTTAGATTCATAAAAAATGGCCGATTGAAAACTTTTCGTCATAAAGATCTACAATATGCCAATACTGAGCTAATATATAGTGTACACGTGGAAAGCACAATACAAGTAATATTTATTTTAAATCTCTATGGAATAGAGATTTGATTTCGTTACGTTGTGCTACATATCAAACTTAGAAAGAGTATCCATTGACCAATTTTTGAAGCTAAGTGCACATTTAATTCAAAATTTTCCCCCTCATTGACATTCACGATTTCTGTCTGTTTAAATTTTAGAAAGGTCGTCAGAAGAGTCATATCTAATTTCTTTTGTCATTTGATGTTTATGTAAATATTTTGTTAACTATTAAAATCATAATAAAGCGCATGATTTAATCACTCGTTAGTCTCGTCATTGTTATTTCAGCACATTTTTACTCATTTTAGATCTCCCGCCCCCATTTAAGCTAAATTGAGCACATGTCCTATCTCTAACACATGGAAGATCAGCAAAAATATACAAGCCTTGAACTCCCTGTGCTAACGTAATACTGAGTGACCCCTAATCATAAACAAAAGACAACACCATACTAACGAAAGCCAAGCGCTCCGTTTCGTGAAAACTTCCATTTCGAGATCATGTGTTAGTGGAGGTTAGGTAAGATCAGGTTCGGTTATGTATCTTTACACTTTCTGTTATCAAGTTCCAAGCGTGACGCGTTCGTAGCTTTTCTTACAAAATATTGGTTACTCTGCGGAGGAATGAAAAACGAGAAAGGGCTTGACTGTGTGCAGTATGGAGAGATGTAAATAGGATCAACGGTGTAAGTTTTCGTCGCCCGTATTCACTACCGTACCTATTGAATTTATATTTAACTTCGTATCCTCCTTGAATTGTATTAACCACCGCAATAAACCTGGTTTCACAGTTCATATTTGAATATAATTTAAACTGCGACGATTAGCGATAGATTCAAGGTACCGTACTCGGCATTTAACAAGTTTTTACATGCATTATTTCATGAAGTTTTTACTGTATACGGTGTTAAGCCACAATGAGTACACAAAACAAATTACAAATAAAGAAAGGCCTGACATGAGAAATATGCACTATCCAAAGTTGCGAAAAAAATTATCACTATTTGCTGTAAACCTCGCGTCTTATTTTTCTTCCGCAGTGGGTCTCATGACACTGCCTTCTATTAGCTATCTATTGAACTCTGTTGAGTTGGAACGGCGAGATTCTGGCGTGAATAATAAAGCTTTAACATGTAGAAAAAAAAGCATGTAAGAAACAAAAAATTGAAACTATTCTATTGAAGTTACTATTCCGTTTCGTAAAAGTAAAAGCAAACACGTTTCTGATAGGGATTCCATCGCCCTTCGGTGAAAGAAAGAAGGTTGAAAAAAAGTCTACGCGCTAACGAGTTACGCCACAAGGACAAAAAATTTGACATAAAAGAGTGATAAAAAGAGCATTATAAATTGAGATAATACCGTGTCATACATTTCAGCCATTTCTGCTGTTAACGATAGGTACTTGCTGTTTTAACTTGTTCAAGTGTCACGGTAGGCTTGTATATCAATTATTTCGTTAAGTGATGATGTGAATATTCTTTCTTTTTCATGTGTTTTGTCTTTGAAAGAAACGTACTTATCCAATCAAAATCTGAGCACACTCTTTAGCAGCTTTTAAAAAGTGTAAGTCCAGAAATTCAACTATATGGCAACCTCGCAACAACATGAGTGACACTGCACTGGTTTTAATACAATGAATGTATTAAGGCAATTTTAGAGTACTAATCTTTGTGAAGAAAATAATGTTTGTAAATTTAATCGTGATGTAGTGAAAAATATGTGAATAAAAGTAATTAGAAATATTCGTTTGTTATTATTGGTCATAAAATAAATTATAATACAGCGATGTTGCTACGTCCGTAATCATTTGTGATGAAGTTTTGCTTATTCTCACTTGAGACGTTAAATACTGTTTTTGAAACTTTTAACTAATTATACAACATGGTTTTCATATGTATAGAATCAAACAAAATAGTAGTCAATAGATGTTAGCTAAAAAAAATAAAACACTGTAACTGAAACAAAAATTAGTTTTATATAACTTTTACTTTGCTTTTATTTCAGTAAGAGTTGAGCTTGAAGCCTGTCTATCTGACGTCTTCGTGGCCGTGCGCGCTGCGTCGCGTTAATTTTTTCCCCTTTTCGTCCATAAAGCTGGCGACGCGAGTTCGAATCCCGAAGCTTGCTCTGCTTTTCTCACAAAGCTCCGTCACCTTCGTTCGTATTGCATGGACGTATTAGTTTGATTCCTGTCAAATGCAAGGAAATCTGTCAACGATTGCCATTCCTTTAATAAGGGTTACCCAGTTCAAGGTTTAGTCTAATAATTATATCAAAAGTTTTAATAGTCATATCAAAATGTTTAGAAAGGAGCAGTTTAATCGATGTCATATTCGCTGACGTCAAACTTGAGGTCAGTGACTCAGTATCTGCTTTACTGTAGTTTAATCACTTGCATGAATTCTTAAAATGCAGAAGGCTAACCAAATGGAAAGGGTCTGGCAATTTTAAACATCAAATTAGAAACAGCTGGATAAATCGAGATCGCTGAACCCAAATATGAAGTCAGTTTCTCTGTATCTGTTTTCGTTTAGGCGATAGCCTCCATTGCAGATGGAGGGATCAAAGTTAAGAAGTCCAATATTTTAAGGTAGCTAACAGAGAGAACATACCAGGTGGACAGGAGAAATTAACGGAGCTTTCTTTTTCTTGCTAGATATAAATCCACATTGTTCTCACCTAAGGAATTTCACTGGTTTCTTGATGTTGGTAAATTACACTATTTTAGAATTGCATTTCTTTAAGTAAACTTATATCAGGCCGCATTGCATGGACGAAGAAACAACTTCTGAGTAGCAGAATAATGGTTCGAAAATACGAGCTGCATTCCTCCTACTTTCTAAGGTAAGTTGGAGTTTTATAAATAAGGTTGGTGCATATTATTCCCCCAAATGCATCTAATCAAATAAATAAAATATTTTACGATTTTGAAAGAAAATTATATTGGCATATGTCAGTGTTTCTCAACGTGGAGGTCGGGGGTAAGGGGCTTGCAAGAGAAGATGAAAAAATAAATTTAACTAGGGTTTGTAGGTTAGAACTAATAAATTTCGAAGACAATATTTTATTTTGTTTATTGTTGATATAATTAGGGTCTACTAAAATAATCTAATTTGTTGAATAGTTTTGAATAATGTAATTAGGATGTTTATTATCAATTACAGCAGATCAACGGTCATGTTTTGAAATGTCATGTTTCTATGAGTCGCAGCATAAAAAGGGTTGAGAAACCCTGGCGTAGGTGGAAAGCGAAACTATCATACTCATTGTAGAAATGAACCTAGCTAATAAAGCTAATAATCACGCCACCAATCTGTTGTTATCTAACGACCCAACACATCAGCTTATTCTTATTGCTTGCTTGCTTACACACTCATTTCACTTACTTGTGTTTCCCCTTTTTTCTGAATATGATTATATACTATCCTATTACGATTAAAACATTACATAGTTTGAAATTAACAGTAAAAATTGACATCTATTTACAAAGTAGTTCTGTAAACGATTCATGTAACTGCCACAGGAGGTTGAAAATAAGCAATAAAAATGCTGTGTGTGTGTGTGTTTGGTAGGTCTATATATACATACATACATATATATATCTGGTGTAGTAAAAAGTAATCCATTATTTTCCCAATAGATGGCTTCAGTGATCTGTATCTCGCGTTGTATAAGTCCGATCGGGTTCAACGAGATGGCGTTCAAACGATGAGATTGCGTACTACAAACACTGT
>JAGDQP010016863.1:3118-39740 GCA_022664845.1 Lepisma saccharinum
TCCTCATCCATGTAGCTCCTGAAAAACGATTGATTTCATCTACCCATCTTACATTTGGACGTCGTCTCAGTCGTTTCTTTTCTCTAGGAATCCAGTGGAGTACATTTGTCGTCCACCTTCCATCTGTTCGTCTAGCTATATGACCGGCCCATCTCCACTTCATCTTCTTCGCAGTCTTGCGTACATCCTCTACCTTTGTTTGTGCGCGAATCCATTCATTTCTCTTCCTGTCCCTCCTGGTTATTCCTAGCATGGATATATATATATATTATTTTTTTGAAGTAATTGCCCCCTCCCCCAACGGTCTCTCTCCTAAATTTGCCGATGTCCCCGGTTTACGTGGAGTTTCCTCCCGAGTTATTTTTCTACCCGGTTTGAAGAATAAATATCCTTTGAAAAATTTTCTTGTTTCATTTAGAAACATTTGATAACGACTTCTTTCTACGGCTAACTTGAATCTTTTTTTTTTTATTTTTGTTTTTCTAAAATAGAGTTAGGAATTCTCTGGTTGACTTAACTGCTTGTCATTTCTAAACTCCAATATAGATAAAAAGTATTTAGAATAATCTTTCATGTAGTGGAGCGGCGAAAAGAAATCCTAATTTACTGCTGGAAGAAAGAAGTAGTGGAAGTTACGGCTGAGTGTTCTGTATTTTTATAGTTATCTTTTGATCTAAAACAATTATAAAGGTAAATGTATGTTATGTGTCCCTTTAATTATCTTATTGTATTGCAACAAAACAGTACAAGAACATTCATATGAAAACTGATGCAAATAATGTTATAACTTATCCCGATTCTCCCTGGAATCACTGGGGAAAAAACATGGTCACCTTATGTTCATTTCAAGGCTCATTTGGCAACTTCTGGCGTAAGCGCGTCACGTATGAGGGAAGATGTCCCTCAGCGATCATCGTCCATAGAAAGGGCTTAGATGAGATACCATGCCGGCATTCGCTGGGTGAAACTGAAATAAACTCTCGAAAAGCTCGGTTAGGACTATAACGCATCGCATGTATCACATTTATCAGTATTGCTAATCAGTTTTAAAACTTTCATATTTCGTCCTACTGTTGGACATATCCTCACTAAACTTAGTATTTATGTATTGGGACAGGAAAAAAGTAAAATAATGCTTCTTGTGGAAATTTTGTTTAATTAACTTCAAAATCGAGAACTTGAACCCTGCTTTGCACAATAGGCTATTTCCACTTTGAAACAAATATTAGACGTATAATAGACCAGCATGATGATTCGAGTAAAACAACAGACAATACAAACACCGTATCAAAAAGGAGAAAGAGTGAAAGAATGGAATGGGTAAGGGAAGGAAAGGAAAGGAAGTATGCGAAGTGATTACTTGCGAAGCAAAATCCCGCTTTACATTCAAATGGCACGTTATGCTAGCCATACGCTTTACTCCGGAGAAATTTCCGAGTTACTTTTGAAATTCTGTAAAACAAACTGTGGATAAATTATGTTCAGTTTACACACTTCTTGACAAAGAAAAGCTCTGTCTTCAAGAACTGTCTTCAATCCACTCGGCAGGATTTGAATCAATATCAGAAGCTGTGGGCTTGTACGACTTAACAGTTCAAAATAGCTTATAGAAAATATTTAGTGAGTCTTCAAAGTTTCTAAAACTGATATTAATAATACTGATAAATTATCAAATTCTATTCTTAATATTATAGCTAGGCCTACGACCTTTTACTAAGTTTTCTCAAATTCGTAACTAATTGACTTAACGTCCCTTTATTAGAAAATCTGGTCACTTCTTCTTTTGTGTATACGTTACATAATTTAACTCTAGGCTCATTGATTGTGACTGATTAGCTACCCAATCCCCTCTCACATGATAATCCAGGCCCGTAGCCAGAGGGGGCTGAGCCCTGTAAATTTTCGTTTCCTCAATACAAATATTTAATTGTATGTATATTTCGTAAGTTCAAACCCTTCCCTAATTTTTCGAGTCCCCCGGCTCATTGCGGCTGGCGGCGGGTCTGAGTGCAACACCCAGTGGAAAAAAACCACCGGCCGCCACTGGTTACCAACCAGTTTTAAATAGTGCAGGCGGAGACCACGGGACTCAACTAACTGCACTGCATTATGAAACATTCGTCTGCAGTCAATCACTGTTGCCATCGCTCAGCCAACGAATGGATTCCGTGGCGAAATAATGCATGGAGTCTGCCATGCGAAGATAACCTCACCTGCATGTTGCAACGACCGATTATTATCCCGGCCAACAAGTGATCAAGATGCCGGAATAGGGTGGTAATCTGTGGGAGAGAGATCGGAAGAATACGGTGGGTGAGGAAGGGATTTCATACTGCAAATCATGGAGAGCCAGCACCGTTCATTGCTCGACGTGCGGAATGGCATTGTCATGCAATATCCACCAGATCTGTTTGCGGTGCATTTCATGGGAGTTGAGCACTCTAACGATCTGCAGTTGTGGTTTCGTCTTGGCTGAGAAAGACATGATGGATGACTCACCACAGACAACGATACAAGTAACAACACCTTCTGGACACCAGTGGTTCATGACATCACCCTGGACGTTGATCCCGATCCAACCATTGCCCTGACCATTTACGATTGTAATAACAGATCCATTTTTCATCTGAAGTGACAATTCAATGCAGGTAACCTTCCCGCTTATTTCTTACGCTCAGAGAACTGCATACCTCCAGACGGCTATTCTATTGTTCGTTGCTGTTAACTCACGTGCCCAACTTTTTTCACCTTAGCGAACGCACGGAGTCGCCGACTGACAGTGGTATGGAGTATGTGTTCGTTTTGACGCGTAGATATGTTATGAATAGGGCTCGAAACTTGATGAAATTTCATCTTTCTCCTGAAGGTTTGGGAACGATGCCGATTATGATAAAAACTTATTTCACCGTAAACTGAATCAAAGGACATCATTTTTACTTTACATAGTTTGTCATTTTCGGGTTTACTGCTCACTATCTCATTTTCTAACCTTTTTATGGGTCATTTTTTAAAGGATATATTCTTAATTTAAACATTTTCCTGTTTACTTGTTGCTTATATGTTTCACACGTACGAACATGTTTAAAACAAGTCAAAAGAATGCTTAGGATTGTCGCAACTCACATTAAAGAGAAGAGATGCCAGGCGTCAGGTCAGGTCGCTGCAGGGGTAAAGAAAGAATTGGTTGCAACTGAAAGCTACACATTTTCTCTGATATTCTCTTTCCTTGTAACAGAGTGATCCACCGCTCACACGTGGACAAAACTAAAAAACAATAATGAAGTGTGTTTGTACTACTAGAGTATCGCCGCGGTCGTGCATAGCAGATGTCGCCCGCACATCAACTCTGTCAATGCATGTTTATGAATGTGATTGTCTATTATATGTGTAAACATACATATCATTTAATGTTAAAGAATATTCTTTATCGTTTTATTAAGAAGATAAAAAGACTTATTACTTACTCATTGATTCTGGAGCAATGCAAACTACCAGCTTGTAGAAAGTTGTGAGATGTATTTCAGTGACCCAAATGGCTGTGTAACTGAGATGAGACAATCTAACCTTTTCACGTTGAAAGGTAGCTTTTTATTTACACTCGTTGATTTTCCTGAGGTAGTCGAAGACCCTCATGGGGGTATTCCTGTACAGTAGTAATTGCTTCTTGGATTAGAACCTATCTTTGGTTATTTCTAAGTTCATTCAGCGTTTGCTTTGTTGGTGATGATCCCTTTCGTTGGAGGTTCCCACTATAGTTAAAACCTGTTTGATTGTGGATATGTATACTATGGATGGTGGTCAGTATACCAAAAGCAGGCGAATAACTCATCATTCAGCAATATACAGGACGGTATAGACTGGGCCAGAACCTAGTAATATTAAGTGGTACGAATTATCCATACTTCGTATTCTCTTATAAACTGGGCCCGAAACAGTGGATGAACTCAGGACTGTCATAAATGGTACCGAAAGTTACATAAATGGTACCGACTGTTATATCCTTATCACCCTCTTTTCACCACTCCATAAATGTTTTTGAAACAATTGAAGAACTGGACACGAAAAGGTCAGGCAAAGTCTACTATGAGTTCGTCTCTCCCGACTTACTCAACAATCAGAGTGCGCCAAAAGTGGAGCAAGGCAAAGAATGAAAATCATGGAAAGTCAAATAGACCTAGGATCTGTCACATCAAGCAAATATCGGGATAGTACCTTGAACTTAGGCTCTGACCGACTTCTTCCTTCATCATTTTCCCTACCATTTACCAACCTAAGCCATAGATGCCCAACGCTGAAGGCTATAAAAAAAAATTCTTAATGTGGAGCTTATTAAGTTCCTTTTCCTCCGCAGCCATATAACGAAAATATTTTTTATCTCGCGATCACATTATCGTCCCAAATTACAATATTAATGGTAGCTGTAAGCAAGTATGACTAACATATGAAAATTTTATGAAGAATTTCCGGATGTCCGATTATGAGAAAATCAAATTGAAAATTTCGGGGTAATTTTCGGGAAACAAAAGTTTGTGCAACCCTATCAAGTGACATATCAAGCAAAAGCTTGTTACAAGAGCTTTAAAATGAGCCCTCTCGGAGCTCTCTAGCACTAACCAATGATGAGTAATAAGAAATTCTGTAAATTAAAAACATGGAAAATCTGTTTTTTTTTTTTTTTTTTGTGGTTTTTGAAAACTAATAGAAGAAAAATCACAGAGTTAAAAAAAAAATCTGATATACTGCGTGGGTAGAAGCAATAAACCTAAAATCATACAAATCTGAGAGGGTGAATAGTTTGTTAAAAAGTGTTTTTATTTCATATGGAATGTCCGTAATTCGAAAACTAATCAGGTAAAAAGTCTGTAGTATCCTTTCTCTCCGTCAGATGGCACGAACTGTGAATTTACCGTGATTGAAGTTGCTTCCATCTGGTGAGTAATCAACGAATTAGGTGTTAATTTATTTCAGTTCATCCTTGAATTTGAAAATCTCGTGCAAAGTCAATGTATGACTGCCGCCACACGAACGTAATTTTTGTACACTACCAAGCACCTCCCTTCACCCTAAAATGTGAGCTCCCCAGTAGAAGTAATAGAAGTTCAAATACGACTTTTACTCTGTGTCTCAACTCATGTCATGATTCTTCATGACTTCTCGGCAATACCAAATTTTGAATTTATTTATGACCTTTAGGTACCTATGGCTCAGGTTAGGGGGAGGCTCTCGCCTAGGGTCTAAGTTGAAGGCAGCATCTTTGGATTACTTGGTGTGACAGGAGAAACCCTGGAGGAAAGCCTGTCAGGATGATCGGGCGATGGAATCTAACCCAAGACTTCCCGAATGCGAGGCACTACCGAGTGATAAACTTTGGATTTCGTAAAATTAAAATTAGAAAGTGTGTCGTACTCTAAAAATCCAGTTTACTTAATACTCTGATCTAAGTGGATAAAAAGTAGAAATAATTAGTCAGTTGTGCTGAAAAGAACTTTTAAAAGATCATTTACTTGAATTGAATGGACATTTTCTGTATTGAAGCTGACGGACGAGGTTCAGCATATGGCACCTAGTTCTTGCCAAAATAAAAGCAAAGTTAACAATAATTACAATAAAATGAAAGAAGAAAAATATAGGCTCAGGCCGAGATAGTGGTAAGGATTCGGGAAGGTGTTGGACAGGACCTATGTTGACATTCGCCTGATCTGACTGAGGAAAAACGTTGGAAAGACCTCAGCCAGGCGATACTGTATAAATTATACACAGATTTGATTCAATTTAAGCAGTAAATCATGAAAGAGTTTGTTTTTTTTCGAATGTATGAAATACATACACAAAGTGACTTAAATACAAAACTGGATAACACAAGCACTATCCGTAGTTCTTCCTCGCTAAATTAAAAGAAGAAATAGTCAATTCAAGGAATTGAAAGGTAAACATTATTCCTCAAATTCCAAAAAAGGCAAATTCTGAAAATTAGTAAAAAAAAAAGTACTGCATATTCACTGACATTACAACTGCAAAAAACTATCGATCTTATTTTTGTTTTATCCACTTAAGAATAGATTTCAGGGAATTAATCAGGAGAACTGAAGACACTCCTTCTGTACAGCTCTACATATATTGATACTTAAATATAACATTGAAGAATAAGAGATATAATTTCACATGTAGTGGCTATTGAAGGAGACTGAAGGAAGTGCAAAGGAGAAGCGAAATCATTCATTGGTTCTCAGAAGCTTTCTTTTACGTCACACTTCGGTCTTCCGTAGTATGGAGTCCGTTTCTAAACCAACAATTGATTTACTTTTCTGAATCCTATTTGCTTCGATTACATTGGAAGCTTGATGCCCATCAACTCATAGCAGATGCTATTAACATACAGTTTTGAGAGCGTTTCTTCAAAATGTGCAGATCAGGTTCATCACTGAATGCTTGTTCTGCTTCAGCTAAATGAAGGTAAGCATGATGTGTTTTACAATTTTCTGTGTACTAAAAGGAAAGCCGTCATTGCCTACATTCCCATTGTCTATAAGTCATGAAATCATTAATGTACAAATAGATGTACAATCACTTCACTCAACGATGAAAGTTAAACTTCTCCTTGTAATGTGAAATATTGGCGTTAGAAAACCAGAAGGATCCAATACTGGAAAAAGGTTGGACTCTTCCAGAATGTCATAATCCCATCTCGAAAATAAATATTGGACTATTTAAGCATTCCAAATTGCCTTTGGGAATTCATTTCATAATCCATACACGTATTCTTGCGGCACTATGAGAGTGTGCAAGTCCACCTCACAACTGGAAGTGAGCGAAATCAGTTATTTTCCGTCCATTAGTTGTACAACGAATCGAAGCGTTTATTCGATTCATTTAACAACCGGTTCGGGCAAACTCGTTTGAACCGGCTGAAGATCACCACTGACTTCGACACAGAAAACTACGTAACTGAAGTTCAGTCAAGGATTGCAAAATAGGGCACGACTGCTGAAGAATATTTAAACAGAGAATTGAAGAATAAATGGTCGGAGAAGATTGTGAACACTTTTATAAATAAGGAAGCTGCAGAGAAAAATGAATCTTTTAAGTGTCACATTTGTAGATATAGTAGTAAATATTGAATGGATAGAACTGATTTATGGTGTTTAAACATAGCATGTTGAGAGTCAGCAAGAGCCTAAATTGTAGATACCATCCCGACATTTGCCAGGCGCTACTAAGGAACAGCCCTGAAATTCATCTGTTCAAGTTGAGGATGTATCGGCAAGGGCCTAATTTGAATGCACCAATCCGGCATTTGCCTGGTGTGACTAAGGAAATTCTGCAAAACCCTGTCAGAATTGTCGGCCGCTGGGAATGAACGCACTACCTCCAGAATGCTCTACCACTGACTAGTGTCGCTTGACGGAGAAACCTCTGTCTGGATGGGGGCCACAGGGATATAAATTAAACATCTCGCTGCAAGATATTTCAATGTGAAATTAATCTTTAGCTTTGATTTCTCATCTGAAACTGGATCTTTCTCGTATTTAACATGGTTTGTATCTCTATCTACTATCAAATGTTGCGCAGAGGCTGTATGACTTTCTAGCCTTATTTATTATTCATTTTGAAAGTATTAAAAAGTAAGATCAGTTTTCTGTCTGAGTCTGACTGTCTGTCTGCTTGTCTGATAGTCTGTCCCTCCATTAACTTTTGTATCCAAGAACAGAAAACAACTGTCTTCTAGTTCCGTTTTCGAAACTGCTAATAAGACTAAACGCATGCTTAACAATTTCTGATGGCACGACAGGGGAACAACAGTAGTTCTTTATTCTAGTTCAATTTTCAAAACTGCTACTAGAACGGGTGGTGTTCTGGTGACTTTCTCTGGAAAGTGACATGAAAGGAGAAGCGCCACCAAAAATTTATGATGGTTCTTCCATGGTGGCTTCGTGTGGAAGAGGGCTTAGGTTACTGTACCAGTCTCTATATATTTTAGGTTTTATTTATTTTATTTCTTGTTCTATACACCTGGAAATTTTTAGTTCTATTTCTCAAGGGTCTTTGCATTTTGTATTAAATAGATTTCTGAAGGGCCTTTGCATCTTGTATTAAATTCGTAAGAACTACACTGAAAATCAAGGTACACTTAAAATTCTCAATATGTCCTGAAAAAAGTTCACAATATCTTCCATATTTAGCACGTTTCTAGTGCATAATATATTAATTTTTCGTGAAATTAATATGAACTACGCCACATTTTTAGTGCATAATATATGAACTTCTGGTGTAGTGATACACAATTTATGCACAAAGAATACTAAAGTGAACTAAAAGCGAAGTGTAGATAATGTGAAACAGAGTGAATATGAACTTAATGCGTTCAAAATATGAACCGTGGTGCAGAAGCAAGTATAAAGACACGTTGAGCACACTAAAATCTCAAATTTTGTTTCAATAGGTTCACATAAAGTTCACATGCGTTCACATTAACTTCATTTTTGGTGAATTTTTGCATGCTTTTTGTGCCAGAGATTTTCCATGTAGGTTTAGCCTGACAAAGATAAGAAGCTTCCTCATATTGGGACTGTAGTAAGTCATAGTGTTGTAATTATGATGTCCGTCACTTCTGGAGAGATATCTTTGAGAGTTACTTACTTTCATTTGTTAAACTGATTTTGTCACAACATTTGTGGTTTCACATTTACTGCTATTTTTTCAACTGACAGACAGACAGACAGAAAATAAGTTAAGATTGACTTGAGAGCTGCCTTAATATGAAGTTAATTTGTTTGACATGAAAACCTAGAAACCAAGAAGACAGTAAGCGTACAGCCACATACCTGTAATGGTATCGTGCGTCTACTAAGGTATCAATTATTATATCATTCATGCAAGCTTATTGTATCCGAAATTCATTTTGAATAAAAGCCAAGGGATGCTGCCAGAACATATAATTGTTCTGATATAATGTCAATTAAGAAGAACAATTATCGTATTCTTCACATATTTTATTAAAAAGTGTTACAGATGATAGCTCTCAAATTATATTTTTCCTGCAAGTACCAATTATTATCAAGGAAATGAATGCTGCCAGCTAACATACAAAAGTTATCAAATCCATCCGCAAGATGTAAGAAGTGACATCTGCAGTTAAGAATAGAGTGGTAATGATGGATGTTCTGCCCGGAGACAAATCTATGATATGAATGTTTCTGAGCAAGGTGAAGCTATGGTGAGTTTCCATTGATTTCCATCGGGTGTCGATTATGTCCTGAACCTCGAACTACTTTCGTTGTCACAAAGCATTGAACCAGGGAAACAAATTTTATTCTGCAAATGTGACCGGTCACATGCTTCATTTACACATACACAGGAGATCTTGTTTCCAGTATGAAACAGTAAGAGAGCCAGGGGCACCCCACGTGTTCTGTTGTCTTTCAATAATAATATAAAAGCGATTTGGGGACGGAAATACACACACTTATTTTCTTCTGCGAATTTTCATCCCCATGCTTTCTCCCTGCTGATAGTCTTTTACTTCTGTTGACACTCTCCTATTACGTCAGCCTCTGCTAAACTGATCCCGTAAAGACTGTAAAGCATACATCAAAAGCCAAACTGTCCAACTTGTAATATAGATCTTTTCTTACAGCATTTACTTATATTTTTAAAAATGGGAAGATTTTTACAATACTAACGGATACCTTAGAAAAGGTGGAGACAATATATATTTCTTCGTATATGGAAACAATCCAGTCGGAGATCAGTTGCGGGACACGTCAACTAACTTCGTAGCTCTGGTAGCTCCTGATTTGAAAGTTCTCGGCAGACAGACATAGCGATTGTATAAGGCTTCCCAGCACTTGTTGCTGAAGCCTAAATGTTGTATAAAGTTTCCCTTAGGAATTTATTAGATAAAGCAGAGGAAATTCTGCATAACCTATCACGTAAATATGCCTATACATTCGATAAAAACAGTATTGGTTTTATAAAAATCAAGTGAGGCGGAGTGAGTGTAAAATTTGAATTATCTATATGTTGTTGGTGAAGTTTCGCCGAGACCTCCCGAACAACAACTAAACCACCTTCGAGTTGACTTAGTAGTTCTTGAGTCGAAAGTTGTCGACAGACGGACAGAGAGGGGATATAAGATTGTACATAATATGCTTTAGACACAGTAAACTTATTTTTTACCTATTAAGCTATGCTTTGCTATATTGTTGGAATCACAGTTTAATCTAATACCATGGCTGTTATTTGAAAGTAGCATCTACCAGGAACACACTCTTCCTCTTTCCTTTAATGTATGGACGTGCAGCTGTAACCCATACCTACGAATTGGTTCTTTTAATCAATCAAGAGCTGTATGGTGAACTAATTGATTCGTGTGGCTGTGGAGTTCGGTAAATGCTATTTTCAATGTCTTTGTCTTTCATTATTTCCTTGTACAAAGAAAGTTCACAATGAGTAAAATTTTTGCCACTGTTAAAAATTTTGTTAACGTTTCTAGGAATTCTAGGGAAGTTTCGCAGAAATTTTAGTATTTCATGTCGTTTCACTGTCATGGAGGAAAACTCAGAGACTTTTCTTATGATTATCTGGATATTTTTCGTTTTCAGTTCTGCACATGCCCAAAATGAGAAAACTGTTTCTTATCGTAGCTGTGCATGCAATGTTGATCAAGAGTTTTCTGCCGACATTTTGTCAGTTCTTATTTTCATAGAAATGGGAAATATTTTGAGTGAATGGGAATTCCGAACACTAATTGACAATTACATACATGATTAAAATGTGGCGTAAGTCGTGGGATCAACTTAGTTTATATCTTCGGGATTCAGCCAACATAATTCTAAGAATCTATACTGTTTTCTTTTAGCTGGAAATTTAGAGCGGTCAGGACGATGCTAGATTCTTTTATGCCAAATCTCTTTTAGACTTCTGTTTCTTTTTCTTTTGCTCTCAACATTCCTGAGAACTGTATGATGGATGCCTTTTATTAGCCAAATTGCTGAAAGTTACCAGATAGCTATGGTTGCCTAGCTTTTCTCAGGATTGTTGCGGAAAATCTTTAACGATATAAGTCTATTTATTTCTATAAATCTGGTAGAGAATGTCGACTAATTTCATTTTTAACGTAACAGTTATTCAGTCAATTTGAGTATAATTTAGAAATAGCAAAGCGTAAATCTTACGTGTACCAATTTCGCAATTTGTGGTATAACGTAGATCCGTTTCCATAATAGAAATATTTTCATGTATCTCACTTATTGGTGTTCTATATATCCTAACTAAGGCTTTATATTACTTTAAAATCGTAATGCTTTTCTCTCTATTTCAGAATATTATTTCTAATCTAAACCTCAAATTAACAATGTAACAAACTATGAGTTAATATTTTTGTTCTTCTACTAAGATCGGAACGAGTGCGGACCCATTTCACACAAGTCAAGGGACGGCAACTTTTAAAGTAAATCGTCTTTCGAGACTCTCGAGACGAGACCGAAACAAGACCGAGACTAACGTGTCGAGACTTCAGACTGAGGTTTACAATCGAGACAAGACCAAGACTGGGATTTTCAGATCGAGACGAGACCAAGACAAGACTGTCCTAAAAAATCGAAACGAGAACGAGACTGATCCCAGTCTCGTCCCGTCTCGATACCATCCCTAATTGAGAGCTAACACATACCACGTGAAAATACATAGGAAAAATTGAGAAAATTAAGTGAATGAAAAGGACCTTTCAGTTTTAGAGTCAGTCATAATTTTCCTAACCATTTGGGATTATGACGAATCCAACAATGTATAGTTCAACTCTGTCGGACTTGTAGTTCCTGAGATCAAAGGGGGGGGGGGGATACAGACAGGACAAACCCTATATCTTCTCTTATTCACTGACGATCATTCGAAGAATAATAAATTTCAAATTAACGTTTTGGAATCTGAACTCATAATACAGTACAATATTTTCTTACTGTCACTTATCAGTAACGCCGGACAGTAACATGTCCAAGTAACATATTTTAAGATTTCTTAGTCAAACTTTCTGTTCTGCATGAGTTATCAATCATGGCCAAATGATGCTATGGAAAAAGGTGTGTGTGTGTGTTGTACTGATTGGTTAAGTATTTGAAAACTGATCCACAGAAGTCATTATCAGACTTACTGAAGAGCAATTGTCAAATTATTTCTGAGGAGATGCAGAAATTTAATCGGTTAGAGGTATTGTGAGCTTTCGCGGCACCAAACGAATACGGATTTGCTCTGATGATTTTACAGGTAACTAGTGTTAGTAATATACTGAGTCTTGAACCTTTATTTAATGTATTTTTCATTAACTACATTGGTCTTCCATTAGATAACTTTATAAACTAAAGAGACTCGTTATTTCCTGACCATCATTCTGCTACGGTTGAAGTAACACCAAAAACTGAAGAAACGAAGATTAAAAGAACCAACTTCAGATTCATTTCGTGCCGCGGTGGCTCAACAGTAGAATACTCACCTCTGGTGTGTGGGGTCCTTGATTCGATCTCAGCTCAAACCATGTGGTTTCGTTGTGGACAAATACCGTGTGCGTGGTATTTTTGGGGACGTCCCGTTCCCTCTCACTTTCTTCTCCCATCATTATTCACTCGCCTTGACCAAAGTTGCCTAAAAGGCTGTCTAAAAATTTAAATTCAGATTCGTTTTAAGAGTCTATGGTTCCATTTCTAATATATTTATAAATAATGAGTCAAATGACAATCAAAATTATACTTTAGAAAGTGGACGTAAAAATATCCATCAAATGAACTGATTTGTTATTGATGAGAAATTTGAAATCCTGGGCCACGCCGTCTTAAGTCATGATCTTCAAATATCTCGACTAAAAGAATCAGCTTCGAAATCTGAAACAGTTTATTTTATAAATGTTGATAAGTATATTAGGTGGTTGCGTTTCAAACTTTCAGTAATTTTCTTGATTTGTTCTGCATTTTTAATATTAAAAGTAGGTGTATGTGCCGATGTATCTTAAGATGAGGGCCCCTAAATTATTACTTTAAAGGAATGTGTATATTACGATTGGCTTTTTAGTACTTTATAAACTTTCTATATTAGTCTTTGTGTATGTCTGTTTTTGAGAGAAAGAAAACTTTTTATTTCTTATATGCTTCCTAGAAGAACTGCAATGAACTTCATCAAGAAAGGGTACGTTCAGAGAAGAGACATGTTAGATGATGGTCCATCACGCAATTCGTGTTTTCACTTACGATGTTTTACAATGTTCGTTAGTGGGTGTAAATTGGGATATTTGTGATTACATAGATTAAAATGAATATGAGAAAAAATAAGGAAATTTAACTTCAAAATCCCAAATACCACTTATGAAAGCATACAATGAAAATCATAAGACATACACCAAATATATGAAAATAGAATAGCAAAAGATGTAAAGACTGAAGTCCAGTGAGGGCAAGGGCCCCCCTTGCCAACGCCATTTCTATAGGCTGGAAAGGTAGAGCGTGAATAATGAAAGTTATCTTAAGAGTGTCCTACCGTATTATGGGGCATAAAATGAAAGGATTTTTCCAACTGAATACGAATATTATTTATTTTTTAGAAACGTGTTTTAGGGATTCCAAATTTATACTAAAATAAAACTGCTAAAATAAAAACAAAAAACTGGGGACCATAATTCTTTTTAAACAGTTTCAATTTTGCTATAAATTTGGAATTCCTAAAATATTTTTATGAATAAGATAATTCATATTCTGTCGGAAATCCACTCATTTGATATCCCATATAACCTACTCATAAACTTCCTCTTTCAAGCCTCGAGCTTCCCAACCACTTTTCCGATCCTCGAGGTTCCCAATGTTTGGGCGCCACCATTGCATAATTACTATTTCTTTAGGCCAAAGCAAGTAACGCAATGCCAGTTTTGAAGTTTTAGTGAGTTTTATTTTTTCCTGCAACTTAGGGGCTTCTTTTCCTCTAGTATACAAAAAAAAAATCTTTTACCAATTTTCGACAGGAAATGGTTGTCATGTTGGTTATAAGCAGTTTCATTTGTGTGAAAGTCCTTTCATTGGATACCCCACACGACCTACTTTTTCAACTTTCAGTTCCCCATTTTTTGACGTTCAAGCTCCCAAATTTTTGGGGACGTTTATAGTATAATTATATATTTTTTCTTTGGGCAAAGACGGTAACACAGTGCCAGTTTTGAAGTTCAAATGTGTTCTAAATATTTTTCCTTCAACCCAACTAATTTTCGAAAACGCAAAAAATTGTCTCGAACACGATTGTGCTCGACCAAAATGACCGTCATTTCTATGTAAAGTCAATTATACATTTGGAAACATGATTCTAAAGCTTATTTATAGCATAAGGATTAATATAAAGTTGGTGTCGAAGGATCAGCGGGTGTACGTGGGGACTTAGAGAAAATAATTTTGAAAATAGGTTTGGACCAATTCTAGACCAAAAATGAACCATCATTATGGTTTAAAGCAAGTTTTGTTTCTGGGGGAACATCGGAACAAAAATTTGTCCGAAACGATCAGGGTGTGCACGTGGGGACTCATTGAAATATATTGTAAATAATAAACTTTTGATCAATTTTCAACCAAAAATGGCCGCCATTATGGTCTAAACTGGTTTTATTTTTGGAAACATTGCTATAAATTTTATTTAGAAAATAAGCTAAAAAGGAATAATTGGTCCCGATGGATGATGAGGGTGCACGGATGGAGTCCCCCTAACTCGGCAACTAAATGCTTCTTTCCAGAAAATCAGTTTTCAACAGAAATTATTCATTTATTGAACTTGCAATACTTACTGGGCTGCAATAGAAAAGAAACGTTGTAAATATGATTCTTTAGCGGTGATTTCTAAAGGCATGGTACTTCTCCTCCATCCAACATTAAAAATCGGAGGACTTGTATCCCTTCAATGTTTTTTAATGAGGTTCCGTTCCAAAATAGAACTTTTGCAGAACAAGTACTATTTTTTCACTTAATGAACAATATCTGGTCAGAATACACAGCAAACGTATCTATTATATGTGGAACTCCGCTAAACTGTAAAGCTTGAAACGCAGTGTGAGAATTTCTTTCGTCTACTCTGAAGTTATCTGACAACATTAAAAAGGACACAAACTTCAAAGAAATATTCATGGCAGAAGACCAGAACTGATAAATATGAACCATTGACGTCATGTGAATCAACGTCATAAAGTAAGTAGCTAATTCCAGTCTTTTAGTGTTATCTGATCTACACGTTAATAATATGTTATCATATTTTCAAGCTATTATTGTTTCTATCATTTCTGTCTCTTGTTTATTTGATGGCATTATTTGAAGCGAGCGTTTGTCACTAGATTTTTTTTTCAAGATAGACAACGTCCTAAATGACCTGCATCGGTTTTGCTTTTAAAGGAAAACAGATGGGAACCCTCTACAGGGTGCTGCAAACAACACCGACAAAACCACCTCAAGAGATTCCTAACATGAAAATAAGAAAAAGTACTGACAATCAAGGGTGCACAAATGCTTCGTTATGGCGCTGTAGTCTGCCGAAAGTGTGGGAAAATTGAACTTTATATTTCCAATACCACTAACAGTAGAGCAGGTGCGGCATGATATCCTCAAAGACATCTAACCTGAACTATCCAAGCATGGATATTCCAAAACTTTGCAGTGGATGCGCAAGGCATTACCTAAAGGAAGCAGCGGATTCCAAGAAATTCTCTGAGGTACGAAAGTGAGTCATAAGGAGCATGAATGGGACTATCTTTCAGCAAGTAACATTAATTCGTTTGTGGCAAGTGGATATCTCAAACTGATTTCTCTTCGCAGAACGATTTTTTTAAGCGTGGCTGCATTACAAACAGGAGTACATCACATTCTATTTCAACGAACGTTTGATGAATTTGTTATCAGTAAAAGAGATGATCATTGCCCGGTTAGATGTCAGTGGTAACGTTTATCATTTGTACTCACACGGAAAGTAGGACTTACCGTAGCTCCGGCGGTAGCGCGTCTGTCTAAGAATCGGGCGGACCGGGTTTAAATCCCTGCCAGGACGCTGGAGACTATTCCTCCAGTTTTCTCATGCCTATAGCAGTCTGAAGTGCACTCAGCTTTCTATCAAATTGAGTACCAGAGTGTCCTTGGTATTCCTGGGCACCTTGGGAGGTAAAGCAGGTGGAGAATATGTGGAGCGCTACCTCTATATCCCCCTATGCGCCATTTGCAGCACATGCACAACCCACAAACTCATACTGAAAGTCGCCCAATAAGTACTTATTCTGAGCCATAGTTACCCCAGAGAACCTCTGCGAATATCCTACTTCCTTTGGGGAATCGCTTCGTTGTCCATTGCACCATTTTGGGATATGCACTTTTGGATATACTTTGAAGGTATCATGGCGCCTCAGTTCTACTCTTCGTGGTATTGGAAATATCAAACTCTAGAGTTCATTTTCCCACATTTTCAGCAGTCTATAGCACCGAAACGAAACATTTCTGCACTCTCGATGGTCTATTTTTTATTATTATTATTTTCATCAAGAATCTCGTAAAACATGTAGGTTTGCAACACCCGGTATATATTAAATGCAGTATTCAACTTCGAACAACAAGGTGCGGGTCAGATCTGACCAGAGCGATATTCCTTTGCTGATACATTCCCTCCCCTCTTCCCTCCAACCAGTGTCGCGTTAGGCAACCTTCTCCTCTTTTACGAGGACGTCGTCGGAGCGTTCGCGTTGGTCAGAGAAAAAATTGTCGTTTTAGTTCAGATTCCATATCCATTTGATCTAGTCACTTCTGCGTCCGATACGACTCAACATTACCATTAACATCTCCTTTTTTTTATGATTTGGCATGGATGTGTGCAGTTCTTGTATAATTTGCTTACCAAGGCTTTCAATAAATTCGCCTCTAGCGCTGATGATATAATTACAAAGACAGGAGGAAGCGTCAGATATTGGAAGTTATGACAAATGAAAATGTGTCAGAGGAGGAGTACGAGGTTTTGTCTAATGGTGTCAATTCTGTGGATGATTTTTATTATGACGCTGAGGGCTTGATTGATTGCGGAGACCCAGATATTCTGGGTACAGAGAGATGATGATGAGAGAAACTTCCAAGCGGGGAAAGATTGTCAAAATAGACTAGTAAACCACTTCTTCCCCAATTTTCTAAACACAAATGGAACTAGCCCGAAATTACAGTGATCTTAAAATTAAAAAAAAAAATAGTTTATCTTGCAACACCCTCTGACAAAATGATTATAAAAATGTCAAGAAGAACTAATACATATTTCAGAAAATCGTTTTTTTATATAATTAGCCTCATTTCTTCCTACTGATGAATGAGAACAACCCAGTCTTATCGGTGAGTCGACCTAACCTTACCATCTATGTCTTTGGACCTCACCTTACGGATTGAAGGTTAAAGTGATATATGTGTTATTTTTATCCATTTTTGAACTTTCAAATCCAGTTCGTAACCCATTACAATCCTTATATCAGTCAAAATGTTACAATCGTACAGAATTACATGGGCAAATACCTATTCAATAGAGTAGTAATACTGATGAATTGCCTTCACTAACATAAAAAAAGGGCTCGATTTAGGGTAGTGAGTGTGCAAGGTTTTTAAAAATCTATATTTGGACTTTAGACCTTTCGGGTCATACTAAAGTTAAAAAAACTTCTTTAGAGAATGGTTCTCTGTACTCTCTGTGAGATGTAGAATTTACGATCGAGGGGAGGGGAGAGAGAAGAAGGAGTTTCTCAACCACTCAACCCTATGGCTGATGAAGAAATAAGCAAAAATTGAAGAATATGATATGGAACTGGGATAGGACGCCAATCTGTGATGTAGCACAAGACGTCTTTCTGCGTAAGATGGTTCTGAAACAACTGAAGATTGTCTGCGTTACACGGATAACATTGCTGTGAATAACAGAACACAGTTATGATAAAATTAGTAAGTTATAAACTTATAGAAGATGGTTCTTCCATGGAGATTTTGTGGTTTACTAAATGTAACTAAAAATCTACATCATATTCTGTTTCAATGATTTTAAGAATCAGGTGTTTTCAGTTGTTTTTGGACATAGGCTGGCTAAACTGGAACTGTTTAATTTACCTGGGCGAAAAAATCTTTACCTATTTTAGTTTCAGAAGGTTGTCCTTAATATTTTAGACTTTAAATTTTAATGGGGCGATTTGGAACACTTATGTTCTTTTTGGAATCATTAACTATATGTCTATATCATTGTCAATCGCCTGACTGCAATAGTGTTTTTAGAGTGGTGTTTAATTCAAAATACAATATTTTAAAATAATTTTATTACTAAAAAGAGGAAAAATATAATACAAAATGCATAAATGGAATGGAGCACGTAATAATTACGTTCACGTGAAAATGATGGTGAAATTATATTTACTAAATGTCTCAGCCAATTTCTTAATGGCACGCCTTTTGATTGTCTGGTATTTCTTTATCCCCTCGGTTGGTTCACTACCACTTCTTCTGATGTTGAAATACTTTCTCCAACTTTCAGTCACCTGATAATTTTGTAATTTTTTCCAGGGGTCCACATTGGCAGGCTTGTTGAACGGAGGCACCACGTGTACATTTTGAGGATTGTTGTTGTTATTATTGCTGTTGTAGTTATTGTTGTTATTGTTGTTGTAGTTATTGTTGTTATTGTTGTTGTAGTTATTGTTGTTATTGTTGTTGTAGTTATTGTTGTTATTGTTATTGTTGTTATTGTTGTTGTAGTAGTTGTTGTTATTGTTGTTCCATGTCGTAGTTGTGTTTGGTGTTACTTCCACAGGAGGTCGCTGAATGGCGTGGTACTTCTTCCCACTGGCTGAATATGACGGCACTATTTCAATATTTCGAGGTGGGTTATATTTGTTGATCACTTGAGGACTAATATCAACGTGATTGTTGTCTCCATGGCTGTGTTCAGTCGCAGGATATTTCCAAGGGAAGATGGCGACATCTGCACAATTTCGCCATGTTTCCTGTTGTCCGCAACCCATGCCTTCTGTACCATTTTCACAACGTCCCCATGAGTTGCCTGTATCAAAAGTAAAGACAAATAGTATTAGTTTAATTTAACCTCCAAAATACACAAATACTTTCTTACATTTTGTGCTCTGGTGTTAACATGGGTATGCATTATTCATTACATTCCTGGAAAGGGTATTTACATAAATTAAGGTTTTCTCCTACTAAATGGTGTTTATCTAATCGACGACATCTCTGAGTAACCGGGCTAAAGTCAGGTTAATAGGTCGCAAGGATCCTTGCTCGAATCTGAGCTGGAGTTTACATATTGCAACAAGTTTCAGTAGTAAATGTAGTGGGTGTTGTATTAGAAAGATTACAAATGACTAAATTTAAGTATCGAGGGTATGTCAACAGAGTTCACCCAAAAAGACTTACTACCTGTTACTAGCGAAACAATGATAAATGCATTTCTCAACGGGGTAACTGAATTTAAATTGAAGAATTGGATCAAATAAATAATTTTACAAGTATTAAATACTGACACATCCAGATAATGAAACTTTTTACCATATCAAAATAAATTTCTACCATGTATTTATTCAAATTACAAATGTGTGATAGTAACATTCCAACTCTACTAAACCGGCATTTGTTTTAATAAAACAAGTATTTTTTCTACATAATGTTCATTCACATTTACACAGTTTTTCCAGCCAATGCAAAATTTCTTCATTCCTACATCGCAGAAAGTAACGGGACGTGTTCAAATCTATTTGCAAATGAAGTCTTTCACCTGTTGAATCTCTTATACGAAAACATAACCTTTTCCCGAAATTCCAGGGCAGGGTGGTTATTTCAATATTTCTTTGCAAATTCAAGACTTCTCTTTCTGGTTTTCTCTGATATGTACAGTTTATATCTGCTTACATATCCTCTGAATCCGTATGTAAGATGGGTAGATGAAATCAAGCGCTTTTCAGGAGCTACATGGGTGAGGATAGCAGCAGAGATATGTGGAAAGAAAAGGGGGAGGCCTTCATCCAGCAGTGGATGGAAAACGGCTGAGAATGATGATAATTATGATACCTTATATATAGTGAATTTCGGATTGTCTGTAGTGTAACGTTCACTTGCACGTCCTGGATGAGTGAAGTAGCCAAATCTTAAGCGCTAATTCGTGGAATTTTTATTCACAGAACTAAGAATGCAGGTTTCATTGCGGGCAGTTACTTTGCTTGGTTGGCCAGTACGGATTATATTCTGCAATAATTGTTCTGCTTTATGCTTCTATACGATGTATCCAACGGTAGATCGTAACTTTCCAACAAGCTTTTGTCTCTCTAGCTTTTCACTTCCGCGCTTAATCTGACAATTGGAGTGCGTTCTTCCAATGTCATTTCTCTCAATTTATTTTCCATACTGTTTCTTTATTTCAAAAGCTTTGTGTAGTGCTTCAGTACATTATGAAGATTTCTATTGTACACAAAAAATCTAGGCCTTTTCTAGAGCATTTGTATCTACAGTTGCATGGTTCTGTCTAAATACTTTTTTGGGATAAACTTAGGTAGTCATCACTCTTTCATCGTCATTTACATTACAGGTGTATGGAGTGGTAGTTCTATCTATGGTATTGTTTAGAAGATACCAAAATTATCATAAGGAAAGAGATTTCAAAATGGGTTACGTTTTACGTGTGAACAGTCTCCTTTTCTTGTATTTGTCCTAATACATTTTACCCACTGTACTTGATAAAATTATTCTTCACGCTAACGGAGGGAGTCAAAGGTTACTGATAAGTGAAATAAAGGTCATCCTGATTACAAACAAAACTTGGGACAAGGGCCTAATTGAAGGTATCATTTTCGCATCTGCCAGGTGTAACAGAAAAAAAATCGTCAATCAAGATGTTCAGCGCTGGTATCGAATCTGGTACCTCCCGAAAGCCTAGGCTATAAATGCATGAAATAACCATGTAAAAATTATTTCATGAATATTTTAGAAACCAACAGAAGATAAAACACATATACTGCTAAAAAAAAAAACGCTTGGGGTTCATTTTGTACCCACTCGTCACTTCCCGGATGTTAAAAAACTTTGGGTTAAAAGAACTAAGTCCTTAGAAGATGAGAACTAAGTCCTTATTCTAGGTTGTAAGTAGACGTTCGACCTGCGAAATTGCGGAAAGCTTTGAAAAAAAATTCAAACAGGATGTCTAGTAGGAAACTCAAAGCTAATACCGAGCGGCCGTGGCTCAGTGGTAGAGCGTTGGGTTAGCATTTCGGAGGTTCTGGGATCGTTTCTAGCTGCCGACTATCCAGACTGAGGTTTTTCTTTTCTTCCTCAGTCATACCAGGCAAATGGAACTAAAAAAATAGGCCCTGGACCTTCCAAGATCCCGGCCTGAGTCTAAGATGCCTAAAGTTCTTTTAAAAGTTCTCAAGTCTTAGCCACGTAAAGTAGATTATTTACTTAAAACTATGTTAAAATTTAATTAATGCCATTTTGTGCCTATTTTGTTTTTAGATAGAGGAAGCACATGTATATCTCTATCTTATTTTTTTTTTTTTTTTTTTTAAGGACGCTGATGTGTATATGCATTATAACAACTTTATTAAACGCACGTTGTTGATGACATGTTTACAACATAAAAACAAAACGGTAACTGTCACTTATTTACACGTCTTACTCATGAAAAAGGAGAAAAACAAAAGATTCTTCCTGAGTCGTTGTCGTGTTTCTCTACGACATAAGAAAAAAATACAAATAAAAATGACATGGAGTTGAATCTAGAATACACGCATGTGACTTTCGCTTACATAACAGTGACATTTCTTTAACAAAAGACGCAGTGACCTTGCCAGAGATACAAACATAACAAAAAAGGATCATAAAATTTGCGAGCCTGGTAGAAGAAGCACCGTTGAGTCGTTAATGTTGGCTGCTACTCTGTAATTTTCCTGTTTATTGTTGTTTTGTTTTGCTTCTGCTGGAATAAGTAGACACCATGCTTATATTCTTAAGTGATTTAAAGTTCTCTCCTTTGTCATTACTTCGTTATCACTTCTTATAATTGGTATTGTAAATCATGAACCTTGTAGTGTGAAGAGACTAAAATCAACGCGACTTTTAAACGAAGAAACAAAGTGTATTCTTAATTTATGATTCGCGTGCCATGAACGACCAGTGGCTTATTGTACTTTTGTAGGAAGAAGAATCGAATCGAAAGACCAAAATAAAATGAAAGCTTGCTCCTTTTTATGGAGACAATATTAGGAACAGTGCTCGGGACAATGTGAACTGATGATATCTGCCAGTGTCTTCATCTACTTGAGATTACGTTCTAAGATAGGGACCTACATTTCTTAAATTAAATTCCAAACCACTATGTTCAATGTGTACCCATTGGTACCGAAGCCCTGACCCCTTGATTAGATAGCAACAAACGAAAGCACTCATTCTTTGTTTAATGAAAAACAATGTCCTTGAGGTGTCCCTCAAGGATACTCCTTAGGACCTGTTTTATTTTGCTCTACATGGATGACTTATTTGAAAACAGATAAATCCAGCTCTTTACTTCCCTACGCTGATGACAATAAAAATTTCAAGACATTAAATCTGTAGAATACACTTTATCCTTGTCAAGCTATTAGACATTCAGTCGAAAATCGGTGCAATAATTGGTTACTGTAATCACCTTCTGCAACGCACTTCTTCCTTAAAATTCGAAATACAAAATGTACAGACACAAATCGCCACCAGATTTTTACATCATCAAAAGCATTATAGTAATATATGCAGTAGTATTAGCAATAGAAGTAGTAGTTGCCGGCCGGGTGGTCGAGCGGTCTGCGGCGGTAGGCTATCGACTCAACGGTCCCGGGTTCGAGTCCCGGCAGGGGCATGGGTGTGGATTTTAACACTTAACAGCTAAGGGCAAATCGTGACGGGCCGAAGTCCAAAGTTACTCAACTGGCCCATATAAAACTAAGTTTATCAAAGTTTTTTTAGAAGTAGTAGTTGTTGTAGTAGTACTTGTAGGATAAATAATAGTATTTGCAGTAGTAAATGTAGTAGTTGTTATTGTTGGTGGTGGTCTTGTAGCATAAGTAGTACCATTTGTAGTAATGGCGTTAGTTGTAATAGTATTAGTAGTAGTAGTAGTTTAGTAGTAGTAGTAATATTGTTGTAGCAGTAGTACGAATATTAGTGTTTTACTCATCGCGCATCAACAGGCGGATACTTTGGCTAGTGAATAATTAATTGCCATACCACTACCAGTTCACGTTGGGCACGGGTCTTTGGGTCATAAATATTCCTTTGCACATAAGTCCTACGTACAAGGTCTTGTATATGTAAATAAGCAGAAGTATAACAAAAGTTAATTTCTTGTATAGATAAACTAACCCAGTATGGTCCAGTGTCTAGCATCACAGACTTTGATCAGTAATGAAATACACACGAACTCCAGTTCCATTGCAAACTATCCTAAATTATATTTTCCAGGGTTTCCTAAATTCCACCAGACAAGTCCTGATCGGTACCTCCGCAAGCTACCTTCCCATCCCTGCCCCGGAAGAGTGACCGCCGACGAATATCATCATTACCTTTTTAGTTCGTAAAAGAAATTTTCAAAAGATCTGTGTGCAAGAATAGAAACGTATCTTTATCTACAATATTAACCCGAATAGAACAAAAAAAACTTTTTAAGGACATTCTTTTCTTAATAAATTCGTACTAAAAAGTAAAAAATAATTTTGTTTATGTATGACTAAAAAGAAAAGCATGGGGCGCGTTCTCATATACAGTCACTTTATAAATTCTTGAAATGACGCGTCTCAAGCTTTTCTTTTTAGTCATGCATAAACTATTTTTTTTTTACTTTTTAGTACGAATTGATTAAGAAAATAATGTATTTATTTTTTTATATATATATATTTTTTTCAGAGTTATTTCGATGTTCGGATACATTTTCTGAAGTTAATTGACCAAGTTAAACGATTTATGTCCCAAATCCTAAAGTGTTCTGCAACCAGAAAAACCCAGGGTAATTACAGGATAGTATTTATTTTAGGATATAGGAGTTGAGAATAAAAAACTATTAAAATATGCTTTTACAAAATACAAATATACAGAAATATATGAAAATAACAATGGAATACTGTATTGTCACCGGACTTACATCGCTCTGCAAAATTTAATTATTCTATGACGTTGGGAAATGAGTTCAATCAACGTTCCATGATTTGATGACACCTGCGCCATTGCGTGCATTTAAGGATAAGTTCTAATTAATTAATTAATTAATTAATTACAGTTAACTGGATTATTCTATCGTATATCTAATGATTGAATATTGTATTGTCATCGGAAGCGAGCAAGTTTACAAAATTTCAAATAAATCGGATGATGGGTAATGAGTTAAAAATCGATTGCAAAAATTGTACCGAACAGACAGACAAGAAAGCGAGTTAATAAAAACGTATTTAAAATACTCTTACCTGTCGTCCAATGCCATTGTAGTACGCAACGTTCGCAGGTAACATCGTACGGTAGTTGAATTCTTAGCGTACGAGCACCAGGGCTGAAATTGTCCAGCGCATATTTCGTATGACCATCTGGCAGAGAAAGTATATGACGGTCCAAACAGGACTGCTCGACAGGACCCAATGGATGAGGACAAAGACGGAATTCGAACCAACCACCATGGTTTGAAGTGAGTATAACGGTAACGTCGATGACGTGTCCAGCTGTGTAGTTTCGTGAGACAATGCCCAAACCAAATCGTCCGCCGAATTCGTTTGGCCTTGGTCTAGGAAGATTATAAGCATCGCCGCATTCGCCGCACTGGCCTACATTCATGTCCCACTGAGTCTGGAAAAAACAAGCAAAATTTATTTTTAAGGCCGCTAAGTACAGGAGTGAAAGATTGCGACAATCCCTAAATTATTTTTTTAAAACTGTAAACAAATTAAATTTTATTAAAGATCTTATTAATAGCTTCTACAAGAAAATGCACCTGTTCTTCAGTCTGATAAGAGGGAAAATAACACGCAAAAGGATTATAAAATGACTTATTGGAAAGATTTCAAAGTCCGAAAAGCTGAATAATACAAAAGTAGTCCGATAATCCACTATTATTCAATGTGAATTTAAAAAGACCATTGCAGCTGTTCAAATTGCTACAAACAGTGTGCTCTTGAAACAATGGAACTTCGAGAGGTTATAACGATCGTAATTCGTAAATAATGATCAAAAGTAAGTAATGATTCTCTTTCTTTCCTCTTTTGCCTTCCCACCATTCGTTCCAATGCGTTTTTCAGTACAAGCTCTTCTCAGACAATGACCCAACAAATGTTTGTTTGTGTGGGTGGGTGTGATACACATTAGTCATTTTCAGTTATATTTTTTAAATTGCATATTAATTCTTCTTAGGTATATCTATGAAGGAAATATGTACGTTTAAAACCTTTTTCAGTGTAAGAAAACAATAATTAGTTGAAGCAAAAAGTGAACATTTTAATATTTTTCATCAGTGCATGGAATTTATGGAATTTACAGAGGGAAACTTATAGTTAACTGCTGCCAAATTTACACTGAATAAAATGACTTGATCGGATTTTACACTACATAAAACAGCATTAAGAGTCCCTCCCTCTACACTCACACACTTAAAAGTCTATAAATACCACACTGGATATATTGTATAATTCAACAGCAATTTAGACCTAAATAAGATGATTTTAAAAAAAATACAGCAACAAAGATTTTTACTTTTTATTTGTAGGTCGGACTAGAATTTCCTACATTATTTTTATAGTAAGAAGTAAGTCCGACAACGATTAGCGTTCTGTTGTTTTCGGTACAAGCTACTGGTGGTATAATTTCGAAATAACACCTCATTGCCTATAAGCAATAAATTTAAATTTTTAGACGATGTGGTCTTCCCTTTGTAACAACGTTGTTGATAGTGAAGACTTCTAAAAGGTTTTAAAAATAAAAAATACTGTGTTACATAATAAAAAAAACAATAAAAGATCTACTTGAAGCTTGTTCTAAGAAAAAAATCGTTTAAAACTCGACTAAATGCAGTTTCTAACATACACTGTGACTCCTTCCCCCACTCCATGTTTATAGAAGAAGCTTATCATGGTACACTTCATTTCATGTTCAAGAATCGATAACATTAAACTTCTTGCAAAATAAATATTAATTGTACTAAATATTTCAAGACAATTGAGAATATTAGTTTATCTTCACTGCAAAAAAACTGGGAGGTCCCGGCCTAGAACCGCCTCTGAAACGAAGGTATGTAAATATAATGAATGATAATGATATAATTTAATTATGAAATGTTACAACAAATAGAGCGAAAGACTAAACAAATTACTTTCGGAGCGAATAAGAATTCACCGACAATGAAACAATTTGCGGCCATAAACCGTTGGCCTTAGCCAAAAAAGAGGAAACCACAAAAGACATTCAATAAACAAGAATCAAATGAGCGCTGCTAATAGTACTATGGATTTAGATATAAAACGTTTGATGTCGTATAAAATTTAAAAAATAACATAATTTTTCGGTCATCTCAGTGCAAAAATAATATACCCCGTTTGTGAAACTAGAAGTCAAATTTAAAGTGGAAATATCATTTAAACTAGTGAAAGAATATTGTGCAAGAAATTCGAGTGGAAAGTTCTGGAGAATGCAGAATGGACAACGATAAGGACTATATTATAACTTTATGACTGGTTGACAGTTTGACTAACATGCGCAAAATATTTAACATTCATTTCTCTGAACTGAGCTTATAAATTTAGCTCAGAGAATCAAAATACAAAACAGAACAAAACGGTTATTTTAATTGGATACCTCAGAACCCGTTGATTCACCTATGGATGACAGTTTAATTCAAAATTATGGAATCCATGGTTAGTTTTGTAATTATTCGTCGTCGTATTACTGTACCCCATGACTTATTATCGTGGGGTTACACATATGTTCACCCCTCATATCTCGGTAACCATTTAATTTAGCTACTTCAAATTTTCACCTGTCAATTTATATGCTACTGTACATGTTGTTCATAAACCTATCTCACGAAATTCGACAACTGATATTATGTGTACCCCCACAACACCACGTCTACCTGTTGAAACCACCGTGAGACACAGCTTAGAGTGGCCACAGTTTCGAATTGTGTTCCGCTCTGTACGGAAGTCCCACAAGTTTATTATTCGAGGGATAGCCATAGTTATTGAGGCATATCTCAATAAACACTGAACATATCATGTTCGGGTTTATATTTCACGTGTCGATAAAATGCGCTGTCTATTTTCTGTTTTTAAAAAATGTCACGTATATAACTATATATTAAATGAGAACAGAAAACACCCTTTGCTACTCCAGTGTTCCCAGATTCACCAATTTATTTTCGCATCAATTTTCGTTTGAGATAACTATTTCTGATTTTGTTCTCCCTATACATGAAACCCAATCGCTCGAACTCAACCCCATTCCCAAACCATTTTACGATATCCTGCTGTCTGAGAACGATGGGTCCAGTTACGCCAGCTCCTTAGTCCGGTTTATATAACCTATTCCTCTGTACCACAAACTAGCTTCTATCGTATGATTCTACATTATGCTTCGTTGTGCTAAGATCAAAACTGTAGGAAGGAACAAATAGCAATATATGTTGGTACATAAATATTTGCCACGAGATGTCAAACCCTTTTACTGAAGAACAAATTACAAATTATGTTTTTTCTGGTTCCCAATATTTTTACTATCTTATTTCAACTACTTTAAACCAAATTGCAGGTAAGCCTGGCTACAAAGGTAGTCAATTTATTGCAGTTAAACGCCATTTTTATGGTAAATATCACATCTGTCGCTAATCTCTAGGTCACAAAAGAGAAATAAGTTGAATAGATGACATTCTCAAACATTTTGTTGTCGTTATCTTATTCTCATCTCTGCTTAGTTTTGCCTTTTCATTATAAAAACATACAAGAAATGATTCAGCTTTAGAAGTTCGGTGGGAAAGCTTTTCATAGCATTGACACTTCTTCCATCACTAACGGGAACAGGAAATTCAGCAGTGATTATTATTATTATTGTAATTGTATAAATTTCCTGCACATTTGTTATCCATACAGTGTGAACCTCTCGAAACCTCTGCATCCCCTAGAAAATAAACTCTATGTGCTTGAATGTAGGTCTAGTTGAAGTGAAGGTAGCGTAGAAGTACTCCTTACTTACTTACTCTATCGCTTACGGAACTCGCAAGTTCATCGCCGTAGTAACAAACGTGACCACATTCGCTGCAACAATATACAGCAGCACACGCAAATAAACTTGATTTCCATTTCAGACCAACAAACCAGTAAAAGAGCAGGACCACACAACATGTAAACACACGCACAGAAAGAACATTTTGGTAATGAAACCAAACTGTTTGGTTGATATACAGCGGACCAAGTTTTTGGTAACCATCACTGAAAAAAAATTAGTCACGTTTATCTAAAATTAGTCAGAGCGCTAGACATGTGAGCACGACGAAATAAGTATCCAGTGCCCTGGCCGGCATTTGAACCCGGGCTGGTCGACTCATAGTTAAACACTCGACCGCCTGGCATAAGGCGACTCATATACCTTGTGAATAGTAAGCCTTGTATACCTTGTGGATAGTAACATACCTTGTATTATTTTCTGCCCACTTCAGAACTCATTCTGCGTATCATTTACAAGCATGTTAATCAGGTTCAGAAGTGGGAAGAAAATTATAAAATACGCTTATAATTAAATTTACTACCCAAAAAGTATTTGAATCACCTTGGCTCAGGCGGTAACGGTCTGACTACGAATCTGGTTGGCCGAATTCAAATCTCGGCCAGAACTCTGGATACTTTTTTCGCAGTGTTAACATACCTGGCGCTCTGACAAATTTGAGGTAATCGTGACTATTTTTTTAGTGGAGATTACCAAAAGCATTTGGTTCGCTAAATATCAATTAAACAGTTGATTTTCATTACCAAACGTTCCTTCTGTGCGTAAATAATTTACATGTGACGTTGACAAAATTACTACGTTACACACAAGTGCTGTGTATTTTACTTTACTGATATAGAAAGTGTATTTTTTCGAACAGACACCCTGCGGCCGAACAGTTTTAAGAGAAGTTTTTGTTAAAAATATAAACAAACTAAGTAATGATTTTATAGACAAAATCAAAGCGCCCCTGTATAATATCAAATGAACTGGCCTACAAAACAGTGTTAACGTCATAGCTTTTCCCAACCTTTCAGAACTTGAGGAATCCAAAGGTGTATGAATCATCTCTGTCTGACTTGTAATTCCTGATGTCTTGGGGGGAGGTATAGATAGGCACACATGATAAACTATATAGCTTCTTCGTGTATATAAGGGTGCTCTAATAACCATAAAAAAGGTTGCACTTTCATAACATTAATATTAGGCCTATAGATAAGGTACTGTGAACTATTACTTCATTTTCTTCAACATATTAATAGTTAAAAATACAGTGTTTGTTGAAATTATAGAAAAGATAATAACATATTTGCAACTTTTGTCTTATTTCATTTTATATGTTCAGTTACAATACAACAATAACGGGATGGGAACATAGACGCACAGCTTTGTCACATCGAGCTACTGCAATGCGTGCTACGAAGGTTAGCTGCTTACAGAGAATTAGAATTTCTTGTTAGCGAAATAAGAACATCACTGAAACACAGCCCATTTCACAGTGCTGCATTAATAATACGCTTTCCAAATGTATGATGCCAAACTATTGAAAAACTGGAATTTCACTTTTATAAAATATAGTGAATTAAGGTCTAGGAGCCATTACGGAGTAATTAAAAGAAAAAATACAATAAAATTTTGCGTTAACATTTATTGAACATTCATGCTTTTACTACTGACAAGTACTTGCATGAAGTTACATGTAAACACAACGGATGTATGGGGCTTTAAACTGACATATTACAAGGTTCATATTACCCTTTAACAGATTTTTATTTTTAATGTGGTTAGAAGGAAAGAACCACTTCTGCTTTAACATACACTGAATTATGTAACAAATGTAAGTTTAAATATTAAACATACAAATGCTACATGAATTTGGTTTCGTTGTGAATAGTTGTACTCTACAAAGGAGAATTATCTGTGAACTCTGGGTGAGAGTGATTCGGATGCCACAGCATTTACCGAACACAAATACAAGAACACAGTGCGTAGGCATACATACATTGACTCATACTAGCCCTACGGTCTAGTGGTTAAAAGTAGTCACTACCAGGGAAAGAAATGAACTTTACACGCAACGATAAGTTAGATTTTATGGCTCGACCTGTTTGGTACCGGTAATCGAAAACGTAAAGTAACACGTGAAAGCAACGATACCCAAGTACAAACATTGACGAGGTATCCGTCTGTTAGAGGTGCAGATTAAAGACAAACTTACCTTCGAGTATGCAGTATTGCCAACAGTTCGGGTAGAAGTCTGCCCGTGCAGATGCGACTGAGAAAAATCTCGAGTTCGAAACATGGACCGACCATGCTGATTGAGGTTTTCCAAGGTTCCTCTCAGTTCCAACAGGCGAATTTCAGGATGGTACCTTATGTAAGGCCCTGGCCGATACTTTTTCCTGTCCTAAACTTGGCCCTTCCCGGCATTAGGTAAAGATACCAAAAAAGTCATAAATAAATAAAATTACATTCAACGTTACTCTTTGGATTACTCACCCCAAATCCACCGCAATTAAGTTCGTCTAAGTCCCAGTTAATGGGCGTGTTGAATCCAAACTTCCACATAGAGGACCTGCTGGGCGGATCGGCCAAGTAGCCGTGACCAGCTGCCAGGTGGAGCCACGTCACCAGAAGAAGGGCTCTCGCTTGGAAGACGCCCTCTTGGTCGTCTGCATCGCACATCTGCCTGTGAAAGGAATTTCAAAATATAATTTGTCATTAACCATAAGTTAGAACAAAGATTCATTTTTTCTACTTTATTTAATTTTATCTAGTTTGAAATACAACGTGACCGTGACCCCATAAATCCATAATGATTTTACTGAACCTATACTACTCGCCATTAAAAATGAAACACCAAGAAGGAGACATCGGGTTAATCCCAAATTTGCAGAATATGTAGCGCATAGAGTGCATATGTTCGAAATATGCCTCGTCGTCGAATGCGACACCCTTGCCAGCAGGTTTCCACCTCTGATCGCGAAGAATTGTGGTATATTGCGAGTGCGGTTTATCCTTCCGCGACATTAGTGCCCGCATTGGACGGACTTTATCCACGGTGCAGCGCATATGGACTCCATGGTTCTACGAAGGCACTACGCAACCACATTTCGGATCCTAGCGACCGGCCCAGGTCACGGGCCGCGAGGACAGGCGGCTTGTGCGTATGGCTCTAGCGGATCGAACAGTCACATTCTGAACACTGGCGCACACACTGGCGGATGTTGCACAGTGCCCAGTGTACCCACGAACAGTTCTACGTCGTCTGGCAGAACGGAGCATATTTGCACGGCGCCGATTGTTGCGGCTTCCGCTGACTTCACAGCATAGGTATGAGTGATTAGACTGGTGTCATGAACGTCGCGCATGGAGAGCCGAATGGTAGGACATCCTCATTTCAGACGAAAGCCGTTTCTGTCTGCCGCATCATAATGCCGCCTCCGTATCTGGCGGTACCAAGGCACTAGGCTAGGCGACGCCTGCGTTTTGCATCACCATGTCGGTGCGACTCATGGTGTTATGGTGTGGACTGCCATTGAGTTCCGTGCCCGTTCGTGTTCGTGTCGTGTCACATTGACGGACATGTGACCAGCTAACGGTACATCGACATTGCGTTGCACCCGGTTATGGTTCTTTAGCGCAGGATAACCCGCGTCCGCATGAGTCAATTGTTGTCCTAGCCTTTCTGATTGGACACAATGTTCCTCTGGTTCCTTTGCCGGTGCGTTCACCTGATCTGTCACTGGATGAATACGGCATGTCCAAGATTGCGCAACGCCTATCAAGCCAGCATCTTACCCCAGCTACAGTTGATAGCTTGTGGTATCGTGTCGAAGGCTCATGGCTTGCCATACCTCAGGAGGACATCGAAGGCCTCACCCTCTCTATGCCTTGCCGTGTTGCAGCCGTTCTGAACGCCCATGGTGGGACTACAGGCTACTGACTTTCGGCAGTTCTGTTCCCCTGTCGCTACGTTGTCACACATCGCACAGAACAGTAAGTTTAATTATTTTCTACTTGTATTACGGTTTCTATCTGCCAAATTTCGGATTGCTATCTTCTATCCTTCTTGGTTCAGCATTTTTAATGGTGAACAGAGTGTATATACGTAGCAGGGCGCGCAGAACATATTTTAACGGTGATATGCATTATTTATTTAGTGCGTCTGGAATGTAATTACACAATGCACTACAGAGCATGTTGCTACTTTTTTCCAATCGTCTGTTTTCGTTATACTTGAAGAGCCATATTATTATTATTATACACTTCCTTGAACAAGTTGTCAAAAACAAGCTAAATAATGGTTTTATTATGGACAAAACCAAAGCGCATCCCTTCGGCATTAAATGAAACATTCCTTTAAAAACTATCCAAAAAATAGAGTCGAAATTCTCCCCACCAAGAGGAACCCAACGGTGTATAGCTCATCTCTATCTGACCTGTATTTAGTTAGATCTTGGGTGAGGGGCAATAGGATAATATTAATCAATTGAAACGAACCTGCCAGATTTAGAGTGAAGGTCATAGTTTCCCCCACCCTTCCCGATCATTAGAAATCCAACGGCGTATCGCTCTTCTGTGTACGACTCTCGGTACGGCAACCAGAATTATGCTTCATACAGCTGGAAATTATGCTTTTCATTTTCCTACATTGTGCTTTCTTATCCTCTTTGAGAAATTATCGCTACTACACATCAAGTCCACTAACGCCTTCCATTCCTACCTTGTTGCAAGAGTAATCTTTGACTCTCTTATTCTTTTCCGCACCACCATAGGTGGAAGACAAATCTAACGTAAAAGGAATAGTAGAGAAAAAGAATTACATGTACAAATTTTCCATCTTTCGTAAATAATTTATTTATAAAGTACACTTATTTCTATCAATGTCCACTTTCAAAATTATTATACTTCTGACTACATAAGTATTATATATATTGGCATTCAATTAGCGTTTAAACATTGAAAAACTCTGCATGAACTGCTTTCTAACTTTTGCTACCAAATACATTAACAGCCGCCAGAACCTCCTGCTCTTCCATTTTCATGTACAAATTAAAGCTGTAGCACTTCCAAATTTATCATAGTGATATTTCCATGAGTTCTTTTATACTAACGATGGCAGATGGAGCGCTCATAACGTTAGTGTAAACTATTACATTACCTAGCAAGTATCACTTTATAATATTTGAGTTACAAACGCAATTTCCTGCAATGTTCTCAAAGAAACTAGTAAATGATCACATGATTTTGTAAATACAACCTAACGACCATTGACATGACGTGTTACTTGACTCATGTTGTCATTTAAGAAATTTTAACTTTTGCCACTAGACCACAATAATTGCGACAAAATGCCATGCTTGACCACAATTGTACATTCTCCCTTAAATTAAAAGGGGTGTGTTTCTGGATTTCTCCTGGAAATCAATTTGTTACGAAATTAACGAGATGGGAAGTTTCCTTTGGTTCACTCTGTAGTCATATGATATTCGCATTTGGCAGAGATCAGATCAATTAATTAAGACATCAACATCAATAACATTAATCTAGCATTTAAATTATCTTCAGCTCAACCTTTTGTACAAAAGTGAATGGGAAATGCATAACTTCAACACATATGTATGAAGTATTGCCTGCCTTTCAGGCGTTCAGAACAAAATTTCGAAAACTTTGAAGTCCTGTAACTCGTATTCCGCGAAACTTCAAAACGTAGTACTACAAGAGTGTTCATTCGAACACATCATCAATGCACTATGGAAGTTTGATTCTGATTTTCGTGTCCCACCGGAGACAGTTTCCTTGTTAATCGGGATTTGGCAAATAGTTATAAATTTTGATATCATGGGCGGATTTTTCTTGTTTATATACCAAATTGAACATAATGTTATCCTCTACAACTTCATTTCTGTGCACTTTCGAGCTCAATATAACCGTTTAGAAGGTACAAGACATTATATTTCCTAAAACGTGGTGTGCAACATATTTTTTACCAAAATGACGATTTTCAAAGGCTTATAACTTGAAAACGGTTAGAGATAAGGAAAAATTTAATATTAACAATTCTGTGTTAACTTTTGTCAGCTTTAATTTTGTATATACTGACGTTTTCGATAGGACCCACCATTATCGAGATATAAGAGAAAAACCAAGAGAAAGGACACATTTTTATTCCATGAAGTCTCCCCTTGCAGACCAGGGGACTTTTGGTATATTCATCTCCAAACAACGTGCGAACACAACGTAAGTGTAAAAACAAAAGTGCGCACGAAAGTCTGCCTACATTCAATTTTAAATCATTCGTTGACTGGACTTGTTTTTATTATTTACATTTTTTTTAATTAAGCCATTTTAAATGTGTCTTTTTAGTTTACTTTTTACTTTTCCATAAGGTAGGATAAGATAAGATTTATTGCGTTCTTCTCGCCATACATATTACAAAAATTGTAAAAATGGTATAGAACATGTCAACATGTATACTAACATACACATTAGAATTACTTCCAAGCCAGTTATATTACATACACAGTTCTGGAGAAAAATGTTTTTCAATCAAAGATTAGATAGCAACCATAGCTCTAAAATTCGGTTATGCTTTTAATGTTTTTGTGCTTTATGGTTCTTCTACTTATAAGGTAAGTTGATTGCTGACTTTCGTTGTGAGAGAGAAAAAGACAGAACAGCGTTTTGCTGACTGTTAACACGTGATTTTGTTTGGAGTTGCTTCGCTTGAATAAAGTTCAGAACCTGTTGTCGCAGGTGCAGGCAGGGAGTATTTAATTATTTCTGTACAACTACTTCGAAATGTAACTTCAATTTTTTGTCTGAGAAAAATGAATAACCTACCAGTTGATAAACCCAAGAGGAAACTTGGCAATGTGCGAGTGTTCCTTAGCAACGACTTCAAAATGCGGGCAGCGGCTGTGTGTTTCTTTTCGTACTGGCCTCCTGTCTTTATAGTAGACGATCTGCGATCAACTCTCTTCGGCCGTAGTTTAGTTGCTGAGACAAGAGGATAAACAGACAGACAAGACAAGGTCTCCTATTTACTGGCGTTCATACGGGAGTGCTGGAAACAGCACATGGAATACCGATCACTATATTGCAAACGAACTATATTTTTATTAATATGGTGACCTATACTATGTATTGAACAAGTGTGTGCTTGACGTTTCATCACGGATTTCCCTAGGATTTTCAGTTTGCAGGATGTAAAGTCAAAATTGGGAGGGTGTAAGTGGATTTTTGGACGGTTCCAATCGATTTTTCACAGTAAAAATTTTAAAGTTGGGGATGCGCTCTATTTGTGGAGGGTCTGGCGGAATCACTGCGTTCCATGATTTGAAAATAAGATTCTGTGACTTTGAAACTTTTTTTTTCTTTTAATAATTTGATAAAATCTAATTGTGTTACATATTTCATCTGTGTGGTGCAGTCTAAAATTCACTCATATCAATTTTCCATTGATAAGAAGCAATATAAAGAAAAAAGTTATATTTTTCTAGTCGAATCAGTACCCTATTTAATTGCATAGAACAATGAACATCTACACTCTGTCATTGGTGGCTGGTGATTTCATTAAATCGAAAATATACCATTGTTGCCTTCTGTAGTAATAAAAATTTCTTTCGGCAGCCCTACAGGCTGAGGTAGATTTCGAGGTGTTTTTGATTGAATTTATTGGGTAAGTGCAGAATAAAAACACTTTAAGTAAATATACATTTATCATTTTATTTTCAATATAAAATTATAAATACCGTAACTAATTTCCCTAATAGGTTAACTAATTATTCTTTCCATCTTTTTGTTATTAGAACTGAATGCAGTGATATTCCACTTGAAACTAACAGGCCCAATGAAACCCACCACCTTGTTTACCCCTAACGAAATATGAGCGCTATCGAGAAACTAGTTATTGATTTATAGGTTAATCACCAAGAGCTTGTCAACGTTACCCCACAAGACATGGTTTTAAAAAATTCGAATTTCCACCCCCACCCTCACTCGTACCCCCACAACCCCATAATCGTTGGTGTCACCGTAAACTTCTTAGGGAGTACTATAATTTATACAAAGTTTCCCTATAAACTCCATAGGGGCTGATATACAGGGTGTTAAGCTGCACGGTTTACAACGCTTGGGAGGTAAATCTACTCATAAAAACATGAAAAAAAGTCTAGTAAACATTTCCGCCGAATCGCTTAATTTCACAGTTATAGCCTGTCGAAAGCGTGGGAAAATGAACTCTTTCTAGGTGAATATCTCCAAACCTATGAGTCATTGAGCTGAGGCGGCGTGTTATCGTCTGAGACTTGTAATGTGCTCTATCCAAAAATGTATGAATCAGAAGC
>JAGDQP010016864.1:0-20979 GCA_022664845.1 Lepisma saccharinum
TTTTCCGTATGTGTATTTTGAGATTGATAACATTTGGGGCATTAGTATGTGTAGTGTAGTTGATTGAAAGTCTAAAAATGCTCCTTTCTTCTAAAAACGGTGCAAGAAAGGAGGAGCAAAGACACATGTAGACCGAGTGCTAATTACTTGTGAATTAGTTTTTTTTTATTTCTTACACTGTTTCAAGAAGTTCAAACTATTTCCAGACTTTTCGATCATTTATGCATACTAATATCACATCTCATTATATCAAGTACATTTATGGAAAACTTACTTCACCCGTGTATTTGTGGCAAAGGACGTGCCGGGATTGATATGTTACCTGACCTCATTTCCTTTTAAAAAATTGAACAGCATTCAAGATGGCCGACTTTAAGATGGCGACCATGACAAACGTGCCCTCTGAAAGATAGCGCATTGACCTTATCTATTTATGTGTATTTGTTTTCCATTATTTTAATTATTTTATAAATAAATGCGTGTTTTCCAACTTGCATCACACTATAAGTACTCATTGTTAGGAATGAAACTTTTGGCCACTGCGCCTGTCAATCGACGAAAGCACTTTTAATCATATTTTCTTATGGTTTCCTGGTGTACTTTACTCCTCTACCAAGCCTGGTCGAAAAACATTTTAAAGCACAGGTTTACTTGTAAATATACCTATGAGGATAAACTAAAAATAACGAATTTAGAATAACTTAAGAAATGGAACGAATTTCTTTAGATATTATTACTAATTGTATAACGCAATAATTACTCTGAGTAGATACGATGGCCAACACCGTGCCAAAGTTAGTAGTAACTTCCTTGTTCATCTCTGTATGATTACGCCTGTGCTTATTTTATTTTATTTTCAAAAGCCTCATTTCCAAAAATAGTAGTGACTCTTTAATTAAAGTTTTTCTTTTTAGTATACGCTGCAGGAATTTGACTGTTGAATAAATAGCGGTCTGAGTGTTGGATTAAAACAAGTTAAATTGAGGCGTATTTGCGAACAAATGTCTATGTGTTATCTTTTAACATAGACTTTTGTTCGCGCATACGTCTCAATTATTGAGCTTGCGATGCCCACGATGTATGGTTTCCTGTAATGCAATACAAGGAGTTAAATGGATGAGACGCTTTTGCTCCCGCCTGCGAATTGGTACAGCTACTCGATGTTTTGTCGTCTCTTTTACAGTAGGTGCTTATAAGCATAGTACACATATTGGAAATATGATAGACCATACTCTATTTATTGACCAGAAATTAGAAAGAAAACAGACGATACAAAAGAAATACACTTAATCTTTGCTTTTAGACTGCTTACACGTCTAAATCTGCATGTGGTTTCGGGCCTAGGATTTTATGGGATCATTGGATTTTAAGATGTTTTTGCGGACGTAGTATAGGTCAAGAGTTAACTTTCGTTAGAGATTCGGGTATTACAAAAGATTGCAAAATGAGTCCCTATTCCATTAACACCATATTTTATCTTTAGTCCCCTTATTCAGTTAAATTCACTTGATACAATTCTCACATGACTTTGGGGTGAATTTTAAAAACAAGTTTTCCCCTACGAATAGTTTGAAATAGTTTATGTGCTAATTTGCATTTGCATTTTTATGCAAAATGAAACAGATGAAAGATTTCCTGGATACTCCAACCCGACACCTCATACGTCATATAATTTCAACAAATTATTTTGTATAAAAGATAAGTAACTATCCTCCTTGAACTTAACTAATGGTTTCACGAAATTCATAAAACTAATGTAAGTGACGTGGAAGTTATGGAAGTCGCTGTTGTAAGAAAATATGTTATCTGACTTTCTCTCTCTCTCTCTCTTTCCAAGGAGAGGATAATAAAGGCTCTGTTTTTATTGCTCGCTCAGCTAGAGTTTAAATCTCTCAGGAATGGGTACTTTGTGGCATTCTGTTAACGCCATTGCTCACCTAAGGTCGTGCTCTGCCGTAAGGTTGATGTATAAGTGATATTTATTATCATCCTACATTACAGTGTTTCTATCTCATATGTTATACAAAAATACATACTTTATGAATAAGTAGTCATCATAAAGAAGAATATTTTAATATATTATTAATTTGGGACTGTATGCAATATATTATTTGTGTCGTTAGCTGACACTTCAATGCAGAGTCTAACCTATCTGAATCGGACTAATAAATTTGATCATCGCATTCTGCATAGAAAATGAATTGAAATATAAAGAATAAATTTTTCTCGGAAGTCACCATTTTTGTAGAAAGTTTGGCATTAGTTTCCCAAATTCAAAAAAAGAATTGTAGTTAGCATTATGTTCACTTGCTCAAATGCTCCCATTAAAACCATTTTGTAAAATGGCAACTAGGCATCAGAGCTACTCTTTACTATGTTGACATTTATAGACCAAGAGAAACGTTTTATTTATCACCTATGACAGGATTAAACTGAATTATAAAATGTTCAAAGTATGTCGTCTTTGCACGGTTCTGTTCAAAGATGACTCCATTAGTGTACTCTCTAATTAACAAAATATAACTAAATATGCAACATAAATATGATAATAAGATTACTTAGAACTAGCTGCGTTCGGAAGCACTGTCTGCTGAATCTTATGACAATTGGCAAAGACTATTTCTCCTAACAAAGTATTAACTAAACATTGCTACATAAATAATATAACTAGTTACATAATCAGGAGATGACCTTGTTAGAACAGCTGATAAAACGTATAATATGCTGTGAAACCTATTGGTTTCTATCTAGTATAGAACATTCACCACTCGACACCATACATCCGAAATCGTCCTCATGAAGCCACAGTTGACAATTCTTACACTGAAGCTGTTTCTGTCTATCAGTTTATAGTAATATCCAACATAATTGTTGCAAAAATCTGTAACTCTTCTTTAAACATGTTTTTTTTGCGAGTGGCGTCTTTCCCAATTCCAATTTTCAATTGTTGTCCGAACTTCTTCTCTTGCCTTGCACCACATATGTGTTCTTTTCATGTCAGCTCATGTAAGGTTCTAAGATGACTAATTTTCACATCCCTTGAAACTGAAGGCGCAGACATGAAATCCAGTGATACATTAACTTTACACAATAATTTATTATGATTTTGCAAGAGACAAGCATGGGTTGTCTTACCCCGATGACGCTTCACAGGCAGGGCTATCTTACCCGACATTCGAAGTCGATACTGGTCTTGCTGTGGATACAGCCTCTGCCGGAAACTTCAGTCGTATTAAAGACCACACTTACTAATGGTTCTACTTTTTTAAAGATTTCCAAAGTACCCATACTATGTTTCTCACAAGCTATTAAGAAACTGACTTTAGTCAAAAAAAAAAAATATTTTTCAATTTTACTAATGGTCTTGCATTTCACTACGAAGTGTCTTTCTCAAGGAACACAGTAAAGCTTTTTTTTTTTTTTGGAGTCCGCTTTAAATAGAAACACGTGATGGCAGAATCGTCAAATACTGCGACTTCAGAGCTGTCACTCATGATAGCCGTCGATAGCCGTCGAGGGGGGCATTTGTGGTGGTCCGTCTTTGTAGAAATGACTCTATAACTAATATAGCTTAGTGACAAATTAATATGTATTCTTGGTTGTGCACTTAGCAAATAGGTTTTTAGTTAACAGGTTTGTTATGTAAATGTATGTCACTTATTAAGTTAATTGTGCCAAAGAATGTAGCAAAAGTGACCTCTTGAATATATAAAGACACGGAAACATTTTATATTTATTACATTGTCATGTAGCACATCAACACCTCGAAGGAACTTAAGGACTTTACAGGATCAACTACCATCTTGTTCTCTACCCGTTTCCTACATTAGTCATGCTTGAAGATTAACATTTGATGACGCAACAACAAGTGATATGTAAACAATACATATGATTTTTAAATTATTATGATTAGAACAAAAAAGTACAATGTGAACAAATTTCCGGCTTGGTTAATATTCTGACATTTCCAGAAACGTTTCACTTTGGCCTATTTTGTCTTTTTCCCTTTGCTCGCTTTAATACTTTGTAAGTTTTAGGCAATATATACGACGTTAGTGAATCTTTTGCAATATCATTTCGTGGTATTATATCGAAGATAATAACGTACTCGCCTGATACAACATATAATTTATCCAGGATATATTACAAGACCAGGCAACTTTTTCTTCACCACCTTTTAACAAGCTGTTCACTCGGCTACATATTTTATTTACTCTTCTCGCGTGACAAATAGCAAGCATACTTTTCATTGTCATAGAATTACCGTCTATTACAGTGGTGCCATCTATAAATTTTCTCGTTGCGCGTGTGCACGGAAACAATAAAATTTAAATTTTGCTCGAACATATGCCACTTTGTCCGTCTTTCCCTTATGGTATGATTATAACGAAAATTACTTTCAAGGCTTATAGACATATGAAAAAGAAATAATCTGATTACTATTTCTACAATATCAAGGCTCTACAAAATTCATTTCCAAAGATAACATAAAAGCGGTTCGAAACAAATGTAGCAGATTAAGTGTACACTCTACAAGGTTCTAAGCAAATAAAAGTATTATTCAAAGTATGATTATTATGACAACGAGTTTACTAAATACATGTTTCTGCATAGCTTGAGAGCGACTGAACTAATTACATAAGAAAAACACGGACAAGGTTTATGAGTAACTTAACGCTAATAAATCTATTGTTTCCATAGCAATGAGGCTCATTTAAATTAATGTTCGTGACTCACGTGAGCATGCCTTAACCTTTTGTAAGCAAATTTTAGGTCAACTTATAGAGCATTACAATTAAGGGATTGGGTAAATTAATTAAATAGACGTAGTTGTAATAGTAGTATCAGTAGCAGTAGAAGTTCAAGAATTAGTAGAACGAAGTATAATCTTCATTCTTTTCACTACCAAACAACAAAGGCTAATTCCGTTTTGTTGTAGTTAACAGACAAACTACACTATATTTATTTAAACACTAAGAAACTTATATAAATCTAAAACATTCTATTTATAGCCTACTTATACCTGGAGTATGATTATGTGAAATAAATAAATAAATATCTTGCTGTAGGCTTTGTATCATCCTAGACCGAATTTATTTCCAAAAAGTAGTTTGGAAACAACGTTACAAGTTAAAATAAAAGTAGGAAGGAAGGGGGGGGGGGGGGGGTGAGATGGCGAAAGCTTTGAGGAAAACTTGAAATAGGAAACAAGCCGTGTCTTGATGAGAATTTATTATATGACTTGGAAACACTGAAAGTTTCTCTGTATTTCACTCCGCCCTCAGTTTTTCAGCCACCTCCCTTACAGTTCCAGCTTTTCACGTCCTAATTACCATGTCCCATTTTAGGAAGTTGGGCGGAAGATAGCTCCACAACTCGTCCGGGTCAAGTTATATTAACAACGGCAAACAGCTATCTCGGCCTGCCAGCACAAAATTATGACTTTCCAGAAAGTGTTTGTGTCTTGTTTCATTTTTTTCTATCTCTCTCTCTCTCTCTCTATCCTTCTCCCCCCTCTCTGTATATATGTATGTGTGTTAAACACGATTTACCACACCACAGCATCTCATTCTCCCTTGTTACTATGCATATGCATTTATTTATTGTCCGTTTTTGTTTGCGCTTCTAATACATGTTCATATATATTTTCCAAGGTTTTAGATTGAATTCTCTACCCGTAGAGAATTAGAATCTTTCGTCACTTTTCATCCTATATTGTTACCATAATGTTACAGTATGGCTATTTATTTATCTTATTCCTTTTCATATAATAACGTATAATGTCTACAACTTTCTCATACAAGTATACAAGATGGGGCAGAAACAAATTATATTTTGGTTTCTTCTATCATGATTAGAGTATTAAACAATATGATTATGCAAATTTAGGTCAGTGGAGCGCAATTAGTTTGGGAGATATGTATGATATAAAAGTCAGATTCTTATCTTATACCAGATTATACCATTTTTATAATCTTTACAGTGATGATAAAAGGTAGTTTTGAATCCTAGTAAGAAATTTAAGAATTTAATACGCATGTACCGAAAGTTGCTCCGGAAAATCGAGTAAATTAAGAAACAAATGCTTTCTGAATTCATGGCTGGTGTATTCTGTTTGTTGGAAAGAATGTTGGAAGGTAGTCGGCCATGGTCTAGTTAGTAAGTGTCATATCGGCATTTGGCTGCTATGACTGAAGAAAACCCTGTTGAAACCTCTGTCAGGTTCCTAGGTATATTCATGATTTCTTTCCATACCCTCATTCAAACATTTTAATGTGATACAATGCGCTACAGTCTCGTTCAATAAGATTGGTTGACAATCATCTTGTAAGAATTATATCTCTCCTCCTGAGGCGCATTGAAAGTAATTTGATAAGTTCTTCTTTCACCTTTTTACTTCTACATTTGTGGTGGACAAACATTGTGTGTGAGTGGGTTTTCTTTGGGTTCTCGCGTTTCCTTCCACTTGCGTCATTTCACCAATTCTCCCATCATCATCCATTATGCCTGGGCCAAACTTGCGTAAAGGCCTTAAATGAAAATCAAATTCAAATTCCACATTTGAAAAGCTCTTGCTTCAGTGTTTCTTCATCTGGAGATTTCCCCTTCTTCATCTCTTTTAGTATTTCATTTAACATTGTGTCTGTATTTGTACTTCATTTTCTTCTCACTCTTTCTCTTTTAGTACTTCATACGTGTTTTATTGTTCTCTATAGAAAATAATTAAATTTGTGTTATGATTTTCTCCTTATCTGTAGTTAGGATCCTATCAGACATCGTAACTGTCGTTATAATAGTTTCTTCTATCATAATCTGCTTTTTATTTTTTTAGTATCTTTTTTCCCTTACTTGTTTCCTAACAAGCTTTCCATTGTATTTTGGTTCAACCTTAGTTATTTTCGTCTCTACGGCTTTATCTTTTGATATGTATTCAATCCTCTTTATACAATACCTCGGCTCTTTTATTATCTATTTATATTTCCTTCATCAACAGTATATTCTGACGATCTGTTTTCTTTTACTTTGCTTCCTGTTATCTGTCTAGTTGCATTTCGTATTATCTCTTTCAGTACCTTATTTCTCCAACTAACATCTTCTTATTAGTGTTTTATCTCTTCTAAAGCACTGAATCTGTTACTTAGTTCTATGTTGAATTTCTATTCCCTCTTAATTAGATTTTTTGAATGTAAATCTGTAGACTTTCTTCTGATAAAGTTCTATCTTTTTTCTTGTTTCGTACTTACTGTTAGTGTGAACTTACGCCTTGCCATATTTAGATTATTCGGGATTTTAAAACAGTTCACAACAGTTGTTGAATACCTTCTTTTTTTATTGGACAGAACATAATCTATTTTGAAATCAAGCCCTTTTCCTGTCAACTTTCTTCTTGAATTTTTTTTCGAAATGAACAGTCTGACAATTCCACTTGTCTGCCTCTCCTGTCATTTCTATCGTGAGCTATTTGAATTTCGCGTTGCCATGAGAGTATGCAAGTACACAGCACTTCCGATGAAACCCTGGGACGGTGATAACACCTCGGCTAAGCGAACACTCAACGAAAGACGCTATAGCAATATAATCTAATACGATAAACGACCATCATATGGTGTAGCATAAACATGTTTGCATCTTAAGCAATTTTAATAAAAGGAGATAATAAAGAATATGTCCTTGTGTTATTTCTCGAGCTGAAGGTTCATTAGTAACATGTATGCGTTTCTTACTGGTAGAAACATTTTCCTTATATCATAACTCTGTTTGCTATACGTCATTAAACGAAACTAAATATTAAAATTGTCTATATTTACTAAAACGTCTTTAGGGGAAAATGCATGAAAAGAAGGGGGCTTGAAAGTAGGTCATAAAATAACACGTTAATAAACTTGCTTGATGGAAAGCGTGCTTAAATTCTTTCCATCGCTGCTGGCAGAAAAAGAATATTCCCAGAAGAGCAAAGAAACGAGGACAGAAACAGAAAAGAAAGAACTCATATAAACTCACCCTCGAGACATTGCATTACTCTTATGTCTTCCATTAGCCGGGGAACACAAACCAGGTTTTATGTCACTCCTAAGGAAACACTCGGTCCGTGTACTTAACAGCCATTTTTTACGTCACTGGAAACCCACCACGGCATTGAATTATATTATATAATGCATCAGCCATTTCCTCCGTGACTTTCCTCTTTTCACTCTAAATGTGTATTTTCCTTCAGTTCCTCGTGTGTTCATAGCCCTCCTGGAGTGATGTTTCGGACTTTTCTCTATGACATCATCAGCTTTCCAGACTTTGTTCTAAACTAATATCATTCGTTGTCATCAGATGCTAAAAGTACTTAAATGGTGAGAAACGTCAGTATTATATAAACTTTGAATTAGTGTTTCCTTTTGTGTAATAGCAAGGTGAAAAAAATAATTAAGCATCTTTTGACTTACGAGGTATGTCCAGAAAGTAAGGATGATGAAATTTATTATCATATATGGCAACACTGAAAGAACGCAAAACCATTTTACTGAAGACTAAGACTACATTACATCCAGTACAAGTTACAGCTGGGTAATTTGAGCACTTATCATTTAGGGACATTTTGTATCAGTTGATTGGCCACTTATACGTCACAGAAAAGGAAACCAGAGACAGAAACAGAAAACTTGCAGAGAAACTACACAAGAAACTCACTTCCATCAGCCGCTCCTTTCAAAATTGTTCATACATTCAAATAATTCTTTCCGAGATACCTTCGACTCGTCTTCTGGACATTTTGTTAAACTTGTGTTTCATCTTTTGTGAGCCTTTTGTGCACAGTATTACGAGTCACATGAAATGCAGTTGTATGTCAAACATCAATCAGTGAATAAGAACCTTCACAGGCTCAAAGTTAACTTCCGATTATGCGAAAACTGGCCACCTAAATCAGAACCTTTAAGGTTTCTTGAAATTCCGCATACATTTTGTGCCATAAACTTTCGTAAGAGACACAGAAGCATCACTGAAAGTTAGTTCTTTTCTTTGTGTGTTTTGTTAGCACATTTTGATTTACTTTCCTACAAAATTAGATTTCTTAAAGTTTGTTTAATATTTATCCTTTCGCATTTTGGTGACCCAGCAATTCTATCATAAGAAGCCAGATTAGGGTTCATGTAGAGCAAAGATTCAAAGTCCTCGTACAAGCCACATTGAAAGGTCCATGTAGAGTAAGGATTCAAAACAGGTCCAGGTACCAGCAGCAGTGCAGGTCGTAATGGTCAGTGCTCGGGAGAAGCATGGAAATCCTATTGATCTGAAATTTAGCAACATGTAAAGTCCATCACCCGTCACCTGTAAGTTTATCTAGAGCTACAGATATGACTAAGTGTTACGTTCATACAAAATTACTTTTTATTTGTGTGTAATGATGGTTATTATACATATTTAACTGCAAGAGTCAGCGTGTAAGTGGACGCTATGATGAGAACAGTAGCAGAATGTCTAACTGGAAGCTTATTACTTTCATTTGTAGTGCAATATATATATAGGGTGTCCCTGAAATATTGTACAAACTTTGGGAGCTGACTATATTATTTACATCAAAACAAGAAGAAAGTTGCTTTGAAGAAATTCCGATATATGCTTAGTTTCGGAGCTATAGGCGTTTAAATTCAAGACGGTATAGTTACAAATGATGTTAAATGACGTCAACAAGTAATGGCATAAGCGAGGCCGGCCTAGCGATTCGCACTGGAAGTAGTACCCAATACATCTATTTAAATTGATTGGCGAATGCAGCTCAAAGAAGATTTTATAGTTGACCTATTAAAGCATTTAATTCCTTGACAATGAAATTCTGAGGTTGCGAAATCTGTCTATGCCGCACTTTGTCAATCAAAAACATTGCTTAAATAGATGTATCGGGTACTATTTCGAGTGTGATTTGCTAACCGCTTACGTCATCATGTGTCGAGCTATGACGTCATTCATGACGATACCACCTTGACTTTCAGCGCTTGTATCTCCGAAACTAATCAGATTTTGGAATTTCTTCAAAGGTTCATTTTCTTGTTTTGATGAAAATAATCACCTTCCAAAGTTTGCACCATTATTTCAGGGTCATTCTGTATATATTTACAACAAAATACAAAATGTAACATTACAATGTACTGTAGCCTAGTACCAACAGAGCTCAAGCTTGCGTTAGTAAGGTAAAAGTTAAAGATTTCACTTGTGGGATGTGCAATAAACTGTGCGTGTACGGAGGTTGCGTTCTCATATTCTCAACCTATAACAGGAAGTAAGGTGAGGTTATAAGTTCCGCACTCGACCGCCTTCACATTCCAAGGTGTTCAGAACTACCAAAGACAGTCTGGTACTCGATTTGAAAGGAGGCTAGGGACACCTCAGAGTACCAGACATGGGATCACTGAAGACAAATTTCCAGCGTCCTGGCCGGGATTTGAACCTACAAGATACAATAAGTTTCAACAATTCGAAGGTTTTCTTGTTCATTACGATTTGTAATCAAAAACGTTTTTATTCTCTTCCTCTTCTTGTTCATCTTTCAACTTATTTCTTCTGTCGACAGATGCTGATTGTTTGATTTCGTTGTTTTGGGAACATTTTCCGTTAACTATTTAATATTTGGATAGATGTTTTTTCAATTGATGTCTCGACTCGACATAAGCGGTTAACTTGGCATTATTTGTTGTTTTGATTTCATGCAAACAATTGGCCGACTTTTGACACAAGTTCTTGATTTTCCTCTTCGTAAGGCTTTGATTTCTCTTGATATTGACTATTGATTAAGTAGTGAGTTAAACTTGTAGCTTCTTTAATAATGAAGTTGTGGTTCCATCAGTAAGTTTTATATTTGAATGCACAACCAGCAAACGTCTTTAATTTTCCCAAATAAATAGAAAAAATGTTCTCTCCGAAATTTATTCTTCACTTTCTTTTGCTCATAATAAGAAGTCTAGTGAACGAAGTATATGAATGTTGAATTTTTTCGTGAATAAAATGTTTATTATTTACGAGCGACTGGGAGTGACAACAAACACAACCGCCGCCCACAATTTTAACGACTAATAGAACCACCCACAAAACTCCTCCACCAAACACGCAGAGGGAGAAAAAGAGAGGAGAGAGAGAATTTGTTTAATATTTCAAAGTAACCTATCGATTATTCAACAATAAATCCTCACTTCCAACTTTTCCTAATCTCGATTTATGATTTATTAAACTTCAAACACAACCTCTTTGGAGGTAACGAAATATAAAAATCTGTGTCATATTTTGTGGACGGGTAAAGCGTCGGGATGGACGTAGTACATTAAGGAAACATGGTGCTAACTGAAATAGTAATGAGAACATTTAACATGTTTACATTCACACATAATATTTCTCTTTAAAATAAACATTAACGCAAATGAAAGAGAATATGAAAATAGGAAGTAAAATGTCCCACTGTAAAACGGAAGTTGCAGCTGTTTCGCTTAAAAAAGAAAATCATTGGTCGTGTTCCAAGAATAGAAAAATACTAGCGTTGCCGACGAGACGAGATTTAGGCTTTCTAGTCTCGAAAATATCTGGTTCAGAAAGTGTCTCGTCTCGAAAAGATGTATACTTTGCATTACGAGAGCTCTGTCTCGTCTCGTTTTTATAACTATTTTCACTGTCTCGTGTCATCTCGTGACAACACAAAAAATAAATATTAACTGAAAATACGAAATGGAAAAGTTTGCTTAGCTTCATTCTAACATTAAACAGTCTTATGGAAACTATACTGACTGAAAATTGGTCTTATTAGACTAACTGAAAATAAAAAAAATATGAAAAATTATAAATATTACACTCACTGAAGGAAATGAGCTGAATTTCTGTGTTCCTCCTCTTCTAAGACAGGGACAATTACACAACTTTAAAGCGTACTACCGTGTTTGGTAGGATGAGAATACGTGGGGTAAAATGCCCACGGGCCATAAACCCCGACGCTTAGTGAGCAAATCACCCCAATGTCAAACAATATAGTTTCACTTCATTCAACTTCCAACACTACATGGCATGGCGTCTACCCGCTATTGCAACAGAACAACATAACTCTACTTTGTGCAACGCACATTCATTGGATTCGCTAATACAACAGTGTAATCATTCTGTCTCCCTAAATTTGAAACGTTCAAAAATATTACAAGTAAAAATTATGTACTTAGCACATTTAAATTTGCCTGCATGTCTTCGCTTTCTTCACACAATCTTTTCTGGTGTCACCTTCGTCTTCCAGATAATTGCGCCTTCACTCAATCGTATCACTGTTGCCACCTCATATATCCTTCCATGTTTTTAGGGGGTGGTCTTTCTACCCCACTGGACATTTCACCGCTACTTACTCTACACTTTTAAAACAAATTATGAATAGCCGTTCAGTTGCAACTATTTTGGTGGGCAACTGAAACATTTGTTATTCTTCTGGTACACGCGTATTGGTAAGTTAGTATTTGTTTTCCAATTTAATAGAAAACTAGTTCCATCAAGGAAATGATTTGGTGTCCATCCAATATAGGCATAAATACTTTGGCAGCTTAAGAGAGTACTATAAGAACTTTTCCAAGTATTTTTTGAATAGGGTTTAAAGTTTTGATGAAGGAGTTCTGTCGGCGTTTTCTTTCATCTGTACACTAGAAATCTAATGAACACTAAGGACTAGTAGACATATGGTCTAGCTGCAACCAATAACAACTTTTACCCCGAAACTACATTGATTTTTCTATTAGCAGTATTTTTTCTGCATGTAACTAGATACTAAGCAGTGTGATTCAAACGTCTTGAACATGTATGTTTGTTCAATCCTGGATTCCACATCCTATTTTACTGTATATTTTCTGTCTTAATTCTATAATCGTGAAATACTGTGCGACAAAACAAAATGGTTTCTTTTACCGAGATCTTGAAGTGAAAGGTAAGATAAGTCATTTCGTTGTACAACCGAATGCTATACGTCCAGTCTCCATTACGGTCTAATCTTGAAACTCGCAAACTATGAACCACATTTCTGGAGGCAGAGCACATTAAAATCTTCATGATAGCAACCATCCTGCATAAAGTTTCTTTGATGTTGCTTGGTTACAGAAATCGAATACTTGATCAGAACTAGGTGTTAAGTTCACTCCTTCTTCCACAGAACTTCTAAACTCAAACGAAATTGAGGATACTGGTGCAAAAATTAGACACCACCATTTTTAGCCAAATTTAGTTTTTAATATAAATGTATTGATAAAAGAAATTAGCTCTCAGCTGGGGCAAGAACGAGTCAAGTCTAGTGTTTCTAACAGGAGAAATTAAGATACTGGAGCTCTAAAATAGGAAAACAATCAACATTTCTGGATAAAACTCAGACTGCTCTTGGAGTTTCGCAGAGTTTTACATATATACCTGGAACCAGGGTATAGTTTCCCATTGAAAAAGAAAACATATATGTAACGAAGCACGAGCGTATTTATTTGCCAAAAATTAGCCACAGAAGAAAGCCCTGGTTAATCCAACTATATTTGCATTGCTAAACTGTATTGTTAAAATTTATAGTAGTAGTAACCATAATTGTGCCACGGTAATGATACCCTTGTGCTACGTTGCCCATATTTGGTATTGTTGTATAGTTGTGATTCCTAAACAATTATTGCTAAATATTAGTGCTGGGAAAAATCATATGTTGGCTAATTTAACAATATTCCTTCATGACCTACAAGTTTGACAATATATATTACTGATCAAATAATAGTGTATTATTGTTGGATGCGCATGCGCAGAAAATGAAAGAAATGTAGTCAGAATAACTATGCTGCTAGTTGGGACATTGTGTGCTTGTGTGGTTGGAAGTCATCTTTGTTCGTTAGAGAGAAATTACAAGATTGTGCGCGGAGTAGCTAACGATGACTAGGAAAAGTGAATAACTTGGGGATGTATACCCTTACTTGAACATTTTAAACGTCAGTGTAAAGTATGGCATGTTATTGTTTATGAACGGTTCACCAATTGAGGGATATGAGCACAAATTGTACCTCAGTTACATAAGATAATCTTGGAGCAATACGTATGATCACAACAACAATAAAATATCGTACCAATTGAATAATACGAGATGATTAGAGTAACCATAAAATCCCATTTGCCATAGCTGAAATTGGGACAGCAATACAATTGTGTTGCAAATACAATACAAGTCTCACTAATCGTGTATTGTTATTATGACAATACATATGGTTAGTTGTATTGTGATAATTACAATAGACTACTGTGAACAATATTTTATGTTAAAATCGCTGTTGAAGTTAAATTAGCAAGATATTTTGTTGGCATTATAGTTAATTATACAATAATACATAGTTGAATTACAACTATATATATTTGTTAAAACTTTATCTAGGGTACCATACACTATTTTTGTAGTAACTATACATATAGTTATAACGACAATGTAGTACCATACACTATTGTTATGACAACTATACATATAGTTATAACAACAATATCTGACCATACAGTATTGTTGTGGTAACTATACATATAGTTACAATGACAATGTCGTATTAATGTTTTAATTATATGTATAGTTAAACAACAATACTGTATGGTACCCTAGGACAATTTCTAACAATATAGGTATAGTTGTCGATAACTATGTAGTATGGTCAAACATAATCACAGTATTGCAATTTTGACAATACGCCTAATCATGTGTATTGTCATACTGACAATACACGATTAGCAAGACTTATATTGTATTTGGAACTCATAGTATTGCTGTCCCAATTTCAACTATGACAAATAGCATTTTAGAGTTACTCCAACCAACCATTTTACTGGATTATTCAAAAAGACAGTATAAAATCGTGACGGAGACAAATTTACAATATCAAGGTACAAGTATGTTAAATATAATGACAATACTAAAATGTACTGTGCTTCTACTCAAACACTAATGCAATACACTCTTCTACTTTAGCAAAAAAATGTATAAAACTTTAATTGCCTTCTAAGGATAATAAACTGTAAAACAAAAAAGTAAAAATGAACTTCCATACATATAATTATGTAAGAGAATTAGCAAGAATATAAATACGTTTCTTCAGTCTGTAAGGTTTTTAATGATGACATTGATGGATTATTAAATTCAGTTCCACTAATATTGTTATATAAGTAATATTTCAAAACATTCTTTTGTTGAAATAAAAGTACTATAAGTGTTTTTGTTTTTAAATAATAAGTTTTCTTGTTCATTTCTTCTCATAAGATATTTACTCTTATTTTATGCTAATGTAGAAAAGTAAGTATGCCGAGATGAAAACCAAGACAACTCCATTATAAATTATAACATATAACAATGGAATAGGAATATTTTAGTTCTACAATGATGTCTGACTTATTAAACATGTAACAATGAAAGGTATATTAATTTAAAAGCAATGGTTCTTTTTTTGTGGAGTTTTTCTTGTTTCCTGAAAAAATATGTTAATGGAGTTGTCTGGTTCTTGCAATGGCATCTCCAATTCTGGATTTCTACTGTATGATGGTGTAAAGACTGGAAATGTGATAATCTTTTAACGTTTTTCCTATATTCACACCTTTGTTCATGTTCAGGGATATACAGTAATATAACTGTTTTAAAAGGTAGTAACTTCACGGTTTTGCTGGGTAGTAACTTCAAGCTCTTCACTCCCTACTCAGGACCAGTGGTAAATGATTTTTCATCGATTCTGGGAAAGAAACGAGTGCCCAGTTTTGTTGCTGGATATCGTGATCGATATTTCTTGAGTTGCACCAAGTGAAAGCCTAAGCCGCTACTTACACGATTCGGATCCTTGGACGTGTGTTCACAGAGATACGTTATCATCCAACTTGTAACAGGTTCAGACACTTCAACCCATAGCATTAAATGAAAGCAAATACATATAATTCTTTACCTAATTGCTCAAGTAAATCTTTCACGTAAAAATGGTCGAAACACATTTAAGTCCTCAATTTCTTCGATGTTTATTCCCAAATTTTCGTTCTTGGTTAAAATGTTCAAACTGAGAATCCTTTCTAAAGCTCTAGATCAAATTTCAGCAAAATTTATTAAAGCATTTGAGGAGAAATCGACCATTTTAACGATGTATAAGCGCTATTTTCTCGTCCAATGAGAGACATTGAACATTTATTTATTTTCTTCGTAAAATGTTTCTACATTAAACATTAATTTAGTTGGAGTCTTTCATGTTTTCCAAGAGGTTTCTTGCTCTGAAGACAGTTAATGCAAAAAGAACCCTACAAATATTAACTTGAAGCTGCTTAAATTATAAATCTGATTTAATATCCTCAAATGAATTTCTTTACGTAAATAAAGAAAATTCAAAATCTAAAGAGAACACTCTTGACTTCCGATGTTACAAAAATATTGTTAAATTAAAAAATATATTCTGTGTTGCAGCTTTTGATACGCTTATTCTGTTTTCCTCCTATTATTAATAAACAATTCTTTTCATTTTTGGTACATTTTTACAATCTTCTGAAAATAACGCATTGTATAGCTCTTATTAGATCACCTATTCGTAATCCCCTCTTCGTCTAACCATAGATCTTATCGTCGAATTATGAAATGCAGCGGTTTGCTTCGTCATTCTACCATTATATTCCCAGTCTCTCTCTCTCTCTCTCTCTCTCTCAGTTGTTAGAAAAGAATCTTTTGAACAACCATCTATGGTTTCCTGGAATTCCTGTATATAACGAGGGTATATCCTCCCTCCCCTACAATCCACCCTTTCCTTCGTACTTCTCGAACACTAGTATTTTCTCTGTTCCTGGCAGGGATTCAAGTTTTTCGTGGGGCGGATGGGTGGGCGAGATTTTGCAGTGGAAAGTGGGGAAGGGGGTAAAGACGGGATGAGAACAGAAGGGGGAGAGAGAGGAACTAAATCTGATCCTACCCACTACCACCATCACCCATTTTCGTAGCGAGATATAGTGTGTGTGTGAGAGAGAAAGACAGAGGGAAAGTAAGAAAGAGAAAGAGAGTCTATGTGGGTGTTAGAAAGCTTCACCCTTCCTCCCTCTTTTGCACAAGTTTCAGCGGTTTTAGATTTTCCAAAAATCTCTTCCTCTTTTTCTTTGTCTCTTTCTCTCTTGCTTCCTATCTCAACAAAGAAACTTTAACCAGAAAATAACAAAAATATCCTTTAGTATCCTTGGCACACATACACACACACATTCACATATGTATATTAAGATAGAAAGGAGGATTTAGGTATACTGACGTGAATGTTTTCCATGAGAATGTATTTGAGAAATAACAGATTTAAGAGAAGTATACATAAACATTAGAGACAGATAACAACTACCCTTATACATATGTAATCTCTTATATGTGTGTTTCCATCGTTTAAGATGTTTGAATAAAATATATACATCTACATCTGCAACTGCCTTTAAATAGATGAAACACACTGTAATAAACACACGTAGAAATATTTTATAAAAGTTGAATACATAGGTAAATTATATTCTGGATTGTCCAGGAAGGAAACCACAAATTTTCTGCTAACCGAATAACGTCACGAACAATCGTGGAAAATATTGTAGTTTGGGACCCACTCAATTGTGTTGGAATCAAGACAGTCCATGAGACTGTAGTACAATTTTAAAAATAAGAATTTTGGTAGGTTTAAGGTGGCTGACAAATATTTTTTCGATTGCTGGCATTAGCTGCGAAACGTAGCTCAAAACATGAGTAAACTTCTTTTCCCCACCTTTGCAATTAAAACACAGCGTCTAAGGTTTCCTTTATCCTTGATCGGATCTTAGGCGAGGAGTCAGGCACTGTAAAGTTTATCTTCCACCCCCCAAAAGGAAGTAAATATTATTTATAAGGCTTGAAAGCTTTCGTGAGTAACAAAATACTATTTCTAATGTGGTGTGAAGCTACACTTAGAGGTGATATGAATAAAATGGATATGCGTATATTTAAAGGTATTTGCTTTAGATTAAAACGTATCCAAAAGCTTGGTTCATCATAACAGCAGTGCTGGAATTGTAATGGTCCATTGGGATATTCATTTCACAATTGAAATTGTTTAGGTATCGCGAAATTAATTCAGTTTTATTTGTATTTGAGTTTTACGTTCGAGAAACAAAAAGGAGAGAAAAATGGGAGCATTTATTATTTGTAACCAGGTTTGGTTATTTTTCATGTATGCTTATGAGAGATAAAAGTCACGATTCCCAACATTGTTTCGTTTTCGTAGTTCATTTGTTCCGAGCTTTCGTGCACAAGTGATCTAGTTCTATGTGCCACTATTGTGTGGATTTCGTTAGAGTTGATATGTTGTCGACGCTTCTTCGGTGGATGTAAAGTTGCAGTGCAAGAAAGGTCGAGTCTGGTGGAAAGCTTCTGGTGGTGATGAAAAAGTGGTTAAATACGTCAAATAGAGTTTTCTAAAATGTGTCTTTCTGGATGGAATTTTCGCACGGTTTCTTGCGTTTTTCTTCCGAGGATAAATATTAATTAACGTGAATTATTAAATTCAAATTCGTTAAAAGGCTTGAAGTGGTGCAAGTGGTACTTATGCTAATTAATTACCTGTAGAGTCACGGCACCACTTTCCAACCACTACAGTTTTAAAAGTATATAAATAAGGCGCTTGATGCTTGACTCGCGCAGCTCATGTTTTTGTCAATCGTTTCGATGTTCAGATGTAATCTCCGTCCTCATTGACTGTTTCAAATTTTATGAGGGATAGTTATTCAGTGATAAAGTTGTGAACGCATAAATTCAGCCTCCATTATGTGCACCGTTAGTAGGAAGAGATAGTCTAGGTATGCATTGATGATTTTTTTTTAAAGTAATATACAGATGTTAGCCATAATAAATGTACACACGCTGAAAGAGAGAGCATTAGCAATCACAACAGAAACAAATTGAAATATATTTGTTGAATATTTGGCACTTATTGTGTGGCTGGATTACTGGTTCAAAAGTTTGGCGTGAAGCCAGTAAACGGCCATTATGACTGCTAACTGAACCCAATGTTAATTATGTTCGGCACTAGTTTCTGGCCAACGGTAAAAAGTACAGTAGAATGGGGCAGTGTTCGATTTGTACAACTTCCAGAGAGGGGGAAGAATTAGTAAGATATGTATTATCGGCTATTTTGCAATCGTGCATATCGCAGTCTATCTGTAAACAGAGTCACAATATTTTTTGCGGAGAAGGGGGAACTACCAACCTCGCTACAAAGCGAATTCTGGAATGGGGCAAAGTTTACTAGTTTCCAATTTTCAACCGTTCTTCTAACTTTAATGATTTGCTTTATATAATTATGATGAGTGTTCAGTCCGATGGTAGATCCTGACCCGAAGTTCCCATGCAGGTAAACCGATGGTGGTTTTCTATTGCCTTCCACCGGATGAAGATGATGTCATAATGGCTTAACTTAGTTTAATAAGATAAAAACTTTGGTAAACTTTATTTTTATATGGGCCAGTCTAGTAACTTTGGACTTCGGACCGTTACGATTCGCCTTTAGCTGTTAAAATCCACACCCATGCCCCTTCCGGGACTCGAAACCGGGGCCATCGAGCCGATGGTCTACCGCCGCAGACCGCTCGGCCAACCGGCTGGCCAGTTTATTGTGAGCGTAACCATCTGTGTCCAAAACGGAAATCGACCGCGGGACCCATTGATTACAAGTCTTAATACTTATCTTGGTATTCCACAGGTTTTTCTGTTTGGTTGGTGTAAAGTTAAAATTAGGAGGGTGGAAGTGGAGTTTTGGATGGTTTCTATCGATTTTTTACCGCATTTTTTTAAGTTGGGGATCTGGAGGATTTGGGGGTGAAGCCCCCACAGAGGGTCTGGAGAATTTGGGAGTGACGCCTCCACATGGGGTTCTGGAGGATTTGGAGGGTGATAGAATCACTGCACTGGGCATCCTAAAAGGGTATAGATTAGAGAATGGGTTCCCAATTAAATAACAATTTAGCAGCCTTCCAGCATTTTATTTAATAATCTGGTCAACTTCATCCTAGTCTACAGTACAGAATGTTTTGTGCTTACGAATTTGCAAGAACAAGATTAAGCTGATGTTAAACTATTTTATTATTTGCAGACTCAAAGGATGGAAAAACAAAAGTCGTACACCCAGGATGACATTGCAAGGTGCATTTTTTTTCCTGCTTGTAAAACCTACATGCGATGTTTTCGTTTGTTAGAACACTATTAGCAAACAAAATTTATTATGTTTTAAGTGACTAGAATGTGGGATCTTATGTTATATATTTTGTTGTCCTATTTTATTTTCTGTTATTTATCCTAAACCTTTAGAGTAAATCTGACTAGTGTGGCTGGAAACTGGGACTTAATGGTAACGGCCAGCTACTAGTAGTGTCTGGCTGAAAACTGGTGTATTTTGCTATATGTTCATATTTATATTTCTTACAGTTTACAAATACGAGTTTTTTTCTTTTCTACAGCACTAATACACGACTTAAATCCAATGTATGTGTTTACTTAACTGTTTTTCTTCCTCATATTTTCTGCGTACATTTACACACCACCAAAGTCAGAATGTTGCTTAAGTGGCTTTAAACTGGTGCCGTGACCCTGGTCTAGTTTCCCTTTTAATAATTCTCATTCGGTTAATGATGTAGCTAGTTAAATGTAAGTAACTTCATTTAATCTTAGTGGCTTGGGATTGATCTTTTTAATCCAATAGTGCTTACATAATCGTAAACTGGTAATAACGGAGTCAGGAAGTATTTTTTTTTATTAATATTCGATAGGGATTTAATCAAAGAATTGATTTGTGCGGGTCAATCTAAATAATAAAAACGGTGAAATACTAGTTGTTCACTAATTATTGAAAGTTAAAGGAGTGTGGGTTTTGAACCAGCGGGTCGTGTGTCTATTTTTCCTCCTTAAAAAAATTGAGATAATAAAATTCGATTGTTTAATAATTAAACGAAAGTCGTTATAAACTA
>JAGDQP010016864.1:21079-39739 GCA_022664845.1 Lepisma saccharinum
ATATTTTCTGCGTACAATTACGCACCACCAAAGTCAGAATGTTGCTTAAGTGGCTGGAAACTGGTGCCGTGACCCTAGTCTAGTTTCCCTTTTAATAATTCTCATTCGGTTAATGTAGCTAGTTAAATGTAAGTAACTTCTTTTAATCTTAGTGGCTTGGATTGATCTTTTTAATCCAATAGTGCTTACATAATCGTAAACTGGTAATAACGGAGTCAGGAAGTATTTTGTTTTATTAATATTCGATAGCGATTTAATCAAAGAATTGGTTTGTGCGGGTGAAATACTAGTTGTCCACTAATTATTGAAAGTTAAAGGTTTGTGGGTTTTGAACCAGCGGATCGTGTGTCTATTTTTCCTCCTTAAATAAATTGAAATAATAAAATTCGATTGTTTAATAATTAAACGAGAGTCGTTATAAACTATAAAGTGATTAAACTTGATACAGAAGTCGATTGCTAAAGTTAAATACCTTAAAATAATTAAATTATTCGAAGTCGGAAAAAAAATGGCAAAGCTCGAATTTATTAAATTAATTCGAAATCTTAAGTTCTGTTTAAATTATCGTAAACGAAGAGTGATTTGACGAAATCGAGTGTAGAATAACACAAAATAAAAAAAAAATCAGTAAATTTCCAGTGTAAGTACTGTCCGCCTACTAATGTGTCATGGTGAATTTCCGGATAAGTAGAAACAGCGTACTAAAGGGCCATTTTGTGATTCTATTGTTACGATTAATAGTTAAATAATAATTCTCTTTAAGGTCGTTCGGAGTTCAAGTATATCGCGATAAATTAACGATTTGTAGAGATTCGATTAAAAGGGGCGATTTTCTTACTAAATAGAAAATTTAAACATATTAAATAAAGGAATTACTAATAACAAAACAAATCGGTTGTTATATTGGTTAGTTACGGTCGTAGGTTTCAAAACTTTGGCTTTTGAACTGTTCTTCGATGGATTGATGGACTGCAGTCAGGCATGGTAATCTGTTTCCTACATCCTTTATTTCCTGCTACTGATTGGTAAGTTCAATCTTTTCTTATTTGTAGATGAGTGAATGTGTGAGTGATCGGAGATTGTGCATTTCTGATAATTTGTTTTGCGGTCGTTGTTTCCGTATTGTGTGGTGCGCAAAGCTTCTGGAATAATTTTGAATTCTTGCTATGATTAGTTTCGCTCCAAATATTGAATTTCGATAAAGAATCGGACTTATTTATCTAAAAAATAAATAATAATAATTTTTCGTTGAAATATTTTATTTTGAAACAAATAACGTAAATAAAGCTAACTGTTTGTAAATTTTATAGACTTTATTTCTTACTTGTATTGTTTGGAATAAATCTGAAAATAGTGAAACTCGAAATTATTGCTTCCATCAGAATTTGTGATTTTGAGTTGAATGTCGAATTATTTCCAGTCTAGTAAATCTAGAATCCTAATTCAAATTTGGAAGTGTATTCTGTGTAAATAATTTTGTTCGAAAGATTCTTTTGTTTGGTTTCTTTACATGTTATTATTTTTTCTTCAACGCTTGCTACTCTAACTTGTTCGCACTGGGTTTGTTCAATCACGTCTGGACGCGGATACTACTGACCCGAATTTACTAGAATTTAATTTAGGTGGATGATCGTTTGTCATTCCAAATAATTTGTTTAATACTTTGAAAACTTATCGAACTAAGAACGTTGTTTGGTATGAGGGGTGAGAAGGTTTAAAACTTATAATTCAAATAATTTGTAACCAATATCTAATGACTCTAAATTGCGTAAAAATGAAGTACTTTTAACCCCCTCGCTATGGTTTCAAATTAAGATAAAAATGCAACAATTTGAAACTTGTATCCTATATGGTTGTACATTATGATGCTAATTCAAACATTTTTCTAATCTGCTTGATGATAACATTAACCTTCTTGATGATAACACGCACTATGCATAATGTATCCGTACAAGAGTTGCTTTGTGGCAGAACATGAAAACTTGTACGTATGCTATATTGGAACTGTGTTAAGACTGCGTACTGACATCCTGTATGTGGCATAAAATTGTTGTATGTTAGATTAGAATTTAATTAAGATTGTTTGCTGACATCCCATATGATGTTTTACGAACTGCACTACGCTACATCAATATTTCACTGTGCGTACTAAACTTAGTGTTCCATATTGAATACGAGTAGTCTCGCAATATCATTATTTCAACGTGCTTTCTGACGAATAGTTTCTATATTTTTCTCTCACTACTTTCTATTTAGCAGGGTAGTAAAAGGTTGTTGCAGAAAATTGATACTCCCACATGCAATGATACTTACCAATGACGGGCATGGTAGAAGTGTGTTGTAACCAGTATATATAGTGAGGCGTACCGGGCAGAAATATAGTGCAGTAGTAGACATAGAAACCGAAGATCCTTCCTGTAAGAATATTATTTCAATTCAAACTAAATTCAGAGTAAATACGGATCACATAGAATAGTCTGAATAAAGGAACGTATTGCCTACCTAAGAATTCTCTTAATGTAGTCTCGCTCTGTTACTTGATACGGGCTATATGTCAATTTGTAAGAGTATATCTGGATTTCTGTGATTTTACAAAAGAGTTTGAAGATTTACGTTTAGCATTGTATCATATGAGTTATTTGATCTTCACACCTTAATATCTCCCAAACTAAAAGGAACTTAGGTACAAATATTTGACAGGTGATAGTGCATATTGGCAACCGATGGATGGTGGTCATAACTAAGAAACGTGTTTTTTTTAGTAACGCCACTTTGCCTATTCACCGACGATTATGATCATGTAAGATTTAGGCTGACAACGAAAAGTTCCATTTAACTATTATTCCTGTTAAGATATTTATTTTCATTTCATAATATTATGTCCCTACGCTCCCAATGGTTCCAGTTATTGCAACGTTGGCCTTTCTATGTTATAGGTTATGAAAATTAATATAACATCGGCTCTAACATAGCATAATGTAATTAGATGATATATCTAAAACACGTCTCAGCAATGAGCGAATATTCAAGCAAATACTAAAATGGTATACATTTATTGTCGATGGTATACAGTCGTACGTACGACATACTTCATAATATGTTTACCCAAAGCATTTGCAGAAAATTTGTACTCGCAGATCAAGGAGAAGTTGTTGCATCAGCTTATAAGAAAATGAAATGAAGTTTGCAGATGATATTATGCTCAGACCTGTGCAAGAAGACAGATAGATTAGCTATTTTTCTACCTGTCACATCAGTTGGGGAACACATGACGTGGACACAGATGGGAACAATGTAAACAGTATGCATATTGAGAATACATTTTTCAACAAGGGAATGATAGAACAGAATAATAAACAGATTGCAACTTGGTATTGATTTACCAGGTCATTCAATCGTGAACATCATTTATGATAAGGTTCTTATTCAACGTTATTTCATTAGCAAGCTTTAACCAAATGTCGTTGGTTCGCCTAAATGATTATTGTACAATACATTTATGGTTCTTGGTTACCTACTTTTCAAGGAAACGGGATCCATCACATTTTCTATAGTGCATGAAACATGTAATACAGATTTTATATTTAATACCATTACCTTGATCCTGACTGGAAAAAGAGGCTCTTATCGCCTGATCATTACCATAAGCAGTTCTCACTGTCGAACGCAGGAACTTCACAAGTGCAGCAACTTATATTACAGCTAAATCAATACGTTTGATTGTAGTATTAAATTCGTTGAAAAGATAAGATAACGTGGTGCACATCATAAATTTAGTGTGACTGAACGAGTTCCGGTCTAGAGTGATATCTTGAAGGAGCAATCATTGATAGAATCGAACGAATAAGTGCAAAAATATAGCTGGAACGGAACTCGAATTATAGACCACTTCCCTGCATGAAAATTAAGACACACAAAGAAGAAACAAAAGAAAGGAAAGGAAAATTAAGGAAAGGGAAGGAAATTAAAGGCAAGGAAAGGAACTAATATGAGAGATGTTCTGCCCTCAATGTTTTTTGTCTGAAAATTCAATTTACTTGTATCTCAATAGAGTAGATTTCCCTACTGAAGCAGTAACGCGTACTTATAAAACTTAGCAGACGAGGAAATTAAACAAGGTAGGTGGTCTACCATGTGGCTAAAGCCAAAACATATATATTTATTTTAAGCAAATGACTGTATCGTTGGCAAAATTTTTGATTCACAATAAGTGGAAAGAGAAACGACAAGGTGTACATAAATAGGAGAAACGGAAGTTTGATTGAACCTGTGACTAAAATGAATGATTTGTTTATTAATTTCGTCATCTTGCAAATTGAATTTAATTGGAAATCAAGAACAAAAGATTTGGTGGTAAACATATGACTGGATCTTTATGATGCTATATTGAACGTTATAGAAGCTAGAAGAGTTTTGTTGAAGTTTGTTTAATGTTTAAACACCATTGTTTATTCTTGGACATGGCCCGAAATATTTTCTTCACTGGTCCTTCAAAAATCTTTCTGACTCTTTTTCAAATCAGTAAACACAAAAATATACAATCTATATCACGGACTTCAGAACTCTAAAACCAGGATTAACTTGGTAAACAAAAATATTCAAAATATCTAATGTGCTTTAGAAGGCAAGTTTAATGCCTGAATAATTGGCATAATACTGTAAACAGTTAAAACATATTTATCCTAAAACTTTTAGCTAACAATAACTCAACCCTTACCAACACATTTTCGTTGAATATTGGAAATTTTATTACTGTCAAATTTACTTCACATGTCCACATCAAATTTAATTATCTTGCTCTTTTTTCTTTAAGGAAATTCAGGACTTTTGATATTTTTTCTGAACAGAAAGCCACAACCTTAATATTAAGGACTGTCCCAAAAACTTCGGGACGTAACGTTTTAAAAAAAGAAAAGCTACAGATAACGCAAAACACGTATTGACAGTGTATGTTTTCGTTGTTTTAAGAACAAGGACCCGGAAAGAAACCAGTAAGAAATCAATGGGGTCCGCAGCCTACAAAATGTTGGGAAAGGCTGCTATATAAGACAACAAATACGAAAGAATAATTATAGCCCTGTAAAAATTCCATGGCAAAGCAAACAACGTTATGCTTAATAAATACAATTGCGTGATATCTGAATTATCACACTTGCTTTGTTTCTATTACACTAAATATCTTTTTCGGAAGAATCTGCTGGGAGTCTGGGTCCGTAGGGAGAAATATTGGTGCGTCTGGCTCTTTCTTCTTTGTCTGTAAAGAAGGATACTGCCAGAGCAACGTCATAATTACACAATATGGATTCAGTGATAAGACGGCGTATCCGCGTTCTATACGAGTTATGTTTCCTGTCTCCGGCACTTGCGGCAGAGGTGTTGATTAGCTGATATTTTAGTTCGTAAGATTCTGCGATTTCAAGATTTTTGTTTTAAGTTTTAGAAAACAGAAAGAAAGTACTTCGATAAAACGTTAAATACAGCCTTCAGGGATGTTATTAACATATTGGAACTTTAGAAGGCAGTGACTTATAGGACCACTCACAGTTTTTAGTAACGGGCCCCTGGAAATTTCTACTGGTCGTCAGCCAGTAGACCACCGCTAATTTCGAGCCCTGTTCTTGGAGAACTTGTTGTTGTGAAAACAAAATCGATACACGTTGAGAAGAATGATTCATGCTATTACCTTTTAGTAGCAATTCTTCCCAATGGTCATGGCACTTACTAGAAAACACATAACACGTTCGATTTTGCGGAATAAGCTCTCTGCATTTATGTTCTAATAAGTACCATGACCATTGGGAGAGATTGTTGTTACAAAGGCAAGAGCATAATTCTTGTGCGTACTAGTCACTTTATCTCACTAATTTCAATTATTGCAACACGGGCATTACTATACATATTATTCGTTACTAAAATTAATATATCATTCGCTTTACCCATTTGTAAAGTACAGTAGATAAGTTGCGTTAAGTTGTAGTATATAAATTATCATATTCGGGACGGGCGTAAGCCATAGTGCTGTTACCGCCCATACAATTAATTTTATCTTATCTTATCTTATAAATTATCATATATAACAGTCAATAATACAAATTTCACTTTAAACATAATGACATGAAATTGGCAACTTGTCATATTCAATTAATTTAGAATTTGAATTTCCTGATTTTCTACGAATATTTACTAATGCGTTTAATGCATTGAAGTTAAGATTGTGAAACATTTCTCAAGCTCATGATAATTACCATAAATATAATTGAAGACCACAGGAAAAGAACATGCTTTGTCCATTTTATTAATATAACGGAAGAGCGTTTTAAAAGTCTAGAATTTTCTTGCACCTCAACATCAAATAAAAATTTGCTTGTAGCAGACGGACTACATGCTATCTTCATGAATAATAGCTTGTTAGACAGGCTCTTTAAAGAAATATCCAATTTTGTTAAAAATAGACAAAGCACGTTCTTTTTCTGTGATCTATCGTTTTTATTGCCTTTTACTTAAATATAACAACATTGCTTAAACTAACGATAAACGTACATCAATTTCAGGGTGGGTTTCAACATTGTAGAGTATGTTTGCTAAACTATATTTTACTAGCCAAATGAATTTAAATTTATGAAGTCGTTCAATTTTGTTTTACAGGTAAGTGCGCATAGACAAGGCAACTTTACATAGATCAAACTGTGGTAATATACTTCGGGAATACTGTAAGTATGTATAATGTTTACTATATTCTTTTGACAAAGTGTATCAAATTGTCCTTAAAGTTTAAGCTTCTTTATATGTCTTCCTTTTTATCGAGTACACTATTTATAACAATTCAAGGATTTCTCCCCAAAGAGTCACACCGGGATGGTACTTACAAGATATGCCCTGGAGGTTTACTACCAACATCCCCTTCTCACCCTATCCTGGCCTGAACCATGAATGTCTAAAGGTCATAAAAGAATTACAAATTCGATTTCTAGCCAAAATGGACAAGTCCAAATATTCGCATGTTGTTATAATGATGTGTTATCTTTTGTGACAAGCACTGCCTAGTAGTAGAACAATTTATTCCAAACGCAGGGCAGCGCCAAGATGCGAGCTATCAAATGAAAGAGAAAACCACAGGAGGTTATTAGCAACCATGGAGGTCTTTGTACTTCGTGATAAACAGATTCTGGAACTTGTCGGGTTTACACCAAAATCCTCCAATTACTTTTCGTAAGGGAATATAGCATCTTTCAGAATATTTTGTTCATTGAACAGAAACCACTTGTCCCATAATTTCTTGATTGGTAATGGAAGGACAAAATCTAAATTTTATTTAAGGTCTTTAGGCAGTTTTGCTTGAGGCTCATGCGTGTATCTATTTACAAAATTAAAACAAACCATTTCCTCTTTACATCAACAAAGCGGTGATGTTGCAGAATATGTTGTGCTCGCAATTTTTAGTGTATAATGATTTGAAATTGCATCTAAATGGGACACATTAAACAACATATAAAACGATGTAGTACATAGCAATTTTACACATCACCTTCGAGATAAATATTTACTACAACGTAAACAATGAGATTACAAGTTTGCGAACATAGGAATACTCATTTTACGTGATCATAAGTTTAGTAAATATCTTGAAGTTAAGACTTGTAAAATATGTCTCAATTCACGCCCAAGTATCCGTCTGAATGCACCATGGCACACTAACATGGTGGGATAGTGCATGGCTTTGCAGTTTTATGATTGTAGCGATTAGGTTGAAACTATCAGTAGACGTATATGCAACACCAGGAATGGTGAGCAACAATATTATCACAAATCTTATTATGTGCTAGGTTAACACGTCCCACATTACTTTATCTTAATTAGTGACTTGAACTCCTCCCTTGCTACGGTGATTATTACCTATAATCATTGGTTGTTCGTCAGATCCAAGCGTTACCATTTGGCAGAAGTAACTTCAACCTCCAAAGTTCAACGTTGTTGTATAGTCGAGTACTTAAGTGACAATGTGTTTGGAATCAGTGGTGTACTTAAATCGTTCGATGGTTTCCATAAAACTTGAAAAACATCGTAAAATTATGTTTGTGTGCCGTCATTGTTTCTTCCTGTTTAAGAAAATATAAGTTTCATTATAACACATAAGCTTTAGAGACACTGGATTTCAAATAATCATATTTTCCGACAAAAATGTACATTATACGAAAATATCATATATTAAGGCATCTATCATTTTGAAAGAAGGTTGCAGTAAACAATGTACGATTTTTACTGCATATTTAGCTGTCTTGTTAAACCATAGTAGGTTGAATGGATTTCTTATCACCAAAACACTCTGTTTTAATTCAACATCGTTTGGAAAACGAACTCGATTAGTCTGAAATGTCATGTATACAAAGTTTTTTGTACATATATTCAAAAATAAAAATAGTTTAAAGCACGTGTATCTAATAGCTATATTTTCCAAACATTTACCATTTAACTTAAATTTATTTAATACTCAAAGCTACAATCCAGCATTGATTCTTACTCCAAAACGAAATATTTTATTACACGCTTTCTTATTTTCATACTTAGAATTATTAGCTCATTCCATAAGTAATATGGTTTTCTTCACCGGGAGGAAAAGAACGATAATTTACCTCGAACACTACCGTTACACAGGAAAATAGTCTACATCGGACTCCACAACACTTTGCCACCTGCCAACCAGTAGTGACGGGGTTACAAATTATCATGTGGGACTTCTATAGTGCAGTGTATGGACTGACTTTAGTGTTGGTTTGAAGAACGTACTACTAGGAAACTCAATAGGTGGTGTCCACGCCTACATCTGTTCATAACCTAATTACTTGTTTTTTATGTGGGAAAGACTTTTTTAAATACATCAGAAATAAATAAATTAACAAGAATTTAATTGTTCATGGAAGCTAAATATGCGTAATTAAACTTGTACTATATGTTATATTTCTGACGTCGACAAAAGTTGTGTTACACACTGTAATAACCCCAAGCTGGATATTCACCTGAACAGATCCAAATACAGTTGAGTCTTTGCACTTTACTGGTTGTTTTTTGTTTCATAATGTTCATTTCCAGGTTTGTGGAGACGGTTTCTCTAATTAGTCAGGAACGGATCCCAGAATTGAGTGGTTAATTCTCTTACGTGTACTCGGGAGTCCTGCGCCAACGAATCCAATATATCTTCGTCTATTTAAAAGCGAGAATTCTTGTCGGCAGTCATTTTCCTTGTCTCTTGAAGGCGGCCGTTTCACTTCTTAGCAAGGAACGGAGCTTTCGATGTAAATGATCATGCCTACGAGGGATTACTGCTCTGAGTAACTGTTTCTCTTCTGAGCAAAGAACGGACTTCTGAGTTGGTTGTCTCTTAAATCTTTTAATTCCTTCTTTACCTACGTTGTCCTATTGCCTCAGTTTGTCCTTGCGTTACCATGGCGTGTGTCATAGTGGACTCGTTTATGAGGTCACACGTTTAAACAGTTGTTGAATTCTTCCGCTGAAAGAAGTCACTGGTTTTGGAGGCAAAAACTGGGTAACTGTACTTCCCACGTCATCCTCATTTTGCAGTGTTTCCCGGAAAGGTGGTTATGCAGTTTGTGAAAAAGTCACTAGTATGTTGGGGCAAGATCTGGCAAAAATGCCGGGTTTCTCCCAGACACATTCCTCGATCTTATCGAGGACGTGCATTATCCACGTGGATGAGCACACCCTTTCGATTAACCAGAGCAGCACGATTCTCCATCATTGAAGTCCGTAGGCGTTCAAGCTGCTGCATTAATAGTCTGGTTACGTGGCAATACCTAAAAAAATGGATTATCCTACGGAACGGTTATCCCTCCAAAAACTCAACATTATTTTGCAGGGGTGGAGATACTGTTTTGGAACAGTTCCTGTGGCCTCTCTTTAGGTACCCAAAGCCTTTGGAGTGATTGTGTAATGTTATGGCAGAGGGCCCACGTTTCATTCCCGGTCACCATTCTGTCCACAAATTGATCACGTCTGTGTCGGGTAAATAGGGAACTGCCGCTGTCAACTCGCTTCTGCTTCTGTTGAGGCGTTAATAAATGGAGTACCCATTTTCCGAGTTTGGACACGTACCCAAGGTCCTGGAGATGACGATAAACGGTCGAATGGGTGAAATGAAATTTGCTGGTCAGTTCTTGAACAGTTTGCATCGATGTCCAGCTGCACAGGATTCCTTTCTCGCGGCTTATCGATGAAGCTGTTGTACCCAGACCGAAATCTCTGAAACCATCTGCGGCACTTACACACATCCACAGTACCCTGGCCATATACGGCATTGACGTTTTGTGCTGCTGCGCTGGCTGGATATCCCAGGTTAAATTCCTACAGCATGACATGCCGTATGTGGTCCTCCGACACTGGCATGAATAAACACAAGCCATACTTCCGAAACGTGGAGTATACGGTTTTCCTTCTACACACTGCTGCACAATCATATGACTCAGTTATGACACGTGCCGTCTACTTCACTATTCGCTTGTCAGATTGCGTCATTAGAGCGGTCACCGCATATACGACATTACTTATGGGATAAACTGATATGATACATAATCGATACTAAATTTCTCAGATAAGTTAGTTTGTACTGAAACTATTCAGTAAAAAGTTAAACTTGTAATGAAATAAAAATAAAAATGAAGAAGTATAGAGATATGTTGCTGGTGCTTTGGATTTTAGTTTAAATACGCATTAACGGCTATTGTCGTGTTTCAACGGGAGATTTTATATTAACTAATAACACTCAGTTATGCTTTATATTTAAATGTCTTGTATTATTTGACTCCAATTACTAGAAATTACCAAGTGATGATATTTTGTTTACGTTTCCTGGGAACGGATTATATTTGTATTGCTTCCACATTAATGTATCAGTGTGTGTAAGCTTACTTTGATGTTAACAGTAGTACCTGTTAATAATAATATCCTGCGTAGATTGAAGCAATCTTATATCATGTTTCAAGAGCAACAACGAACAAAAATATATTTTCTAACTTTAGTTCATTAATTGCAATTCCATATTTATCCAACATAAGTTAAAACAAACCAGGAAGCAAATTTTCGTCACTGTAAACTCGTACAAACGTCTTCAAAACTTCCTACTAACGTATTCAATGACACGTTTCTGCTGAATAAATGTATTATTTGAATTGAAGACCTGAATTGAAAAACAGCACAAGCCTATTTTTATTTATTTATTTTTGCGAATATTCATTTTTTATTCTTCGGCTTCTATGTTCCAAAGACTATCCACTTGCGTAATATTACATTTTAACTCCAACTCAAAATCTGTCGGTTTTTTAAAATACAAAGCAAGGCACTTACGCAGTTTATCACGTCAGAACTGCAATGACGGTTCAATTTTGTATACCAGATGCTTCTTCTAAAAGTGAATCCATTTGTTGCTAGTGCACGTACGATGGAGAGAATTGTAACCTGGTTAAATTGTTTTAACGGTGATAGCGTCTTACTGCTCTAAACTAAGACGCAATATTTCATAGTATTTCTTAGTAAATATTATTTGCGAAAGGAAAAGTACGTACAGCTACATATTCATTCGTTTTTAAAAGAATAAACTAAAACGTTATGACGCTTGCTGCTGGATGGGTTCCTCAGGAATGCGAATTTTGTTTGTAAAGCAAAAATGTTACTGGAAAGGTCCACAAAATGTGCTACAGAGATGTTGTATGCTATACATATTCTATCCACTTCAGTTAGTTTACTAAATAGTAAAGTTTATACTTCTGACTATATAATTTATTATGTAACATCTGCTATGATTATACCATTGTTAATTGTTTATACATATTCCTTAACAGAACGACCATAAATGCTGGTGTAGGAAGGGTGTTCAAAATAGGTTGTAGTAACATATGGTATCCCGTTCAAATTTATTATCACTAACTTCAAGTTTGTTTATTACCTTTTTAAAAATTCTCATCAAATGGGAGATCAATTGCCATTACTCTTACACTCTTCTCCATTGCTGGATATCCTTTTCCGTATTACTTGCTTTTGCAAGGTCATAATTATTTGCTTCAAAATGTGTCATCTTTTGGGAGATCAGCAACATTCACGTACTTAGTTGGTTTCTGTAACGAATTCCAACTTGGGACGGGCGTAAGCTATAGTGCTGTTACCGCCCATAAATTTATTTTATCTTAACAAATTCCAAATACTGCTACCGGGCACTCGTGGTGAAAGTCGTAAAATCACAGTCTTTTAATCGGCCATAGATAGGTATGTGGATTTATACGTCGCGGCTGACTATATAATAGATTTATTTCGTTATGATCCATTTGGGTGTTTGTGAGGCACATCGGTAAATAATCTCGATGGATTTAAGTTTACTTTTAGGAGAACTACACACCTCACTGACGGTCTGGGTAAACGATTCACTGGACAGGCGGTATTTTTAAATTTAGCCACATTCATCTACCATATGAAAAACAATGGTTGCGTTAAATAGGCAACACGTAACTTTCCACAAATTGTAATTACTTAACAAAACGAGATGAATAACAAGGTTTTTGTACGTTGGAGATATGAGAGCGATGCACCGACAAAACGTACTTACTTTAATATTTTTTTTTAATAGCAAACAAACACCAGCATCGAACAGTATTTAAAGATACTTTCATATTTTGTTAGACAGGCAAATGCTAACAAGCCAATATTCGCTGCTAATTCTCATTGCACAGAAGGCAAAAATATCCCTTCCCACCAACAAATTTCTACTCAAATAACAGTATAATTCTCTATATGGTTATATTTCTGTTTTATTTTATGCACAACACCTGATGAAAACAATATAACACTTTTTCAAAACACCTCGTTATAATAAAACGAAGTTCTCCAATACTCGTGTCGTACACACATTTATTACGTGGGGCATGTATTTCAACACTGAACAGTTATGTAATTCTCCAACACTGTTTCACTTTCGTGGGTGACGTATCAATTATCCACAATTAATGATGGGACGAGGGAAAAAAACAATGGGAGTTAAAATATTTTTAGGGTTTAAACCCGGTTTTTAAACATTTTATTCGGTTATTCCTAGTTTACAATTATCGATTATAGTGTTCAGAATTTGCATAAGTCTAACGTAACCTACTTAATTTGTGTCGCTTGTCTCTTTGAATCTGGTAATACTTGTCCGGTCCAGAATAGCACCGTTGACAATCGCACCAGCAATGCACCTTAATGGGATATTACTGCCGCGACCAAAACGCTCTTCCTCGCAGCTGATAACCCTGATTCGGCCAATACTATACGATACCCCATTTTGTCACGTTAGTGGTTTTCCCAATAAATCTAGAGAATTTGGGATATTTTACTTTTTATTTATTTTATTTTACTAATTTATTTTACTAATTTCACAGTGCTTATATAGGCGTTTTCCTTTAATGTGATTTCTGAATACTGGTAGTAAGGAAAATAATCATTGAAAATACAGAATTTTACATCGAAATATTAGTACTCGAAAGAGTAACATCGAAAGATTATTACTCGAAAGAGTAATATCGAAAGATTAGTTACAATCATGAAACCTATTGTGACCTGCATCCTCAAATTAGAATCTAATGATGCATGTATACATTGTGTATACTCAGAATTCGCTGAAATGGAAAGCAAGATCACTGGGGCGCTCCCGTTATTGTTGTCGGCCAGTGAGCAATCTGATGTACTTAGTAAACTGAAACTTAGAAAAGATCATGCTATACACCCATAACATTTCGCAGCTGCCCTCCTGGATCCATCATCATAGGGACACAACTTATCTTCAGATGAGACGATCGATGTCATGGAATTTATTCATGATGTTGTTTCGAACATGCAATTAGATACAGTTGAAGTCATGGAGGATGTTGTACGTTACAGATCAAAACAGGGAATGTGGAGCAAAAAGTTTCTGTGGGCAACAGCTGGAACATTAAGCCCCCTATTATGGTGAGAAGGCCTATACGATACTTCAGAACTATCTAAAGTGGCAGTGCGCATTCTTTCTGCACCTTGCACGTCTACAGCAACAGAACGATCCTTCAGCACGTTTGCCTGGATTCACTACAAGAAAAGAAACCGTTTAACCACCGATCGAGCAGCAAAAATTACTTACCTGACAAACAACTAGAGACTGCTTAATAAATCATACAAATTCAGAAAAGAACATAAAAATCCAGTGAAAGATGGAAATGATTACAACTACATCTACGAACATGGGTGAAGAATTTGTCGAACAACGTACCAGTGACAGTGATGATTCAGAACCAGATATCCCATATGGAGAATCAGACGTTGACCTGCACTTATCGTTTTCAGAGGAAGAATCAGATTTTGAATGAAGAATGAGAATCCTTCTCACTGGTCGAAATCTGACGTTTCCTATGGAATATTCAATTCTGTCTGAATTAGCATCGACTTTAAAAGCTGTGTATTTGTATTGTTCATTCGTTCTTAAAACATTAGTTGCGAATGGAAATATAACGGTTTTCGTTAAGCAATTGTAAAAATTATGGAACCATGTCTAAATTATTACATGGTTTCAAATGCAGTTAGGAGCAAACTGTTTTTTCCATCATTTTTAAATCAGCTGATGCAAATGCAAATGTATATTTTTGTTAAGCAATTCTAAAAGATATAGAATCTGTAACATTTTTGAATCGCCATAGTATTTAGAATGTAGAGAGAAAGAGACTACTTTTGTGTATCACTCTTAAATCAATACTTTCAAATGCAAATGTAACTATATTTTGTTTCTTAAGCATTTGTAAATCATATTATACCCTCAAAAATTAAAAAAGTAAGATGTGTAGAGAAACAGTGTTGAAAAGAAAACAGGAAAAAAAAATATTTTCCGGGTTATTATCCCATCACTGTCCACAATACCCGCTGACGAAATTCACTGTCACTCATTCACTGCTTACCTGGTTCTCACCGCTACACTGCATTTACTTCAAATAATTATTTTATTTATATCCAGCAGACTTGCATGATTTTGTTTGTTCGTCACCGTAAGTTTATTATTTCTGCACTTGAAGAAAATGCCACGATTGCCTCGAACGGCAAATATGTAACGCCTGCAATACTGTTCATATATCCCGTTGATTAGCTATAAAAATTCATTCCATTGTGGCACACTCAACGACAGAGATACTTATGCCGATCTTTCCTCCTAATTCATTGTTCCTCAGACTCGGTGTGTGATTACCATATCGTAAGTTTATGTTAAGTTACAGGGCACACACGAATCAAACGCAAAATATTATAATTCATTTCTTACAGCGCTCCAGCTAATGGCAATTACTGCAAAATCCTCGAAACGAACAGCGTCTATGTCAACGTAACAGCAATTCGACAGCAGGGAGAAAAAAAAGTAAAGCTGCAAAACAGAAATACTTGCTCCTTAACGTTTGTCTGTTTTCATTTTTTCTCTCTCTTTTTGTTTTTCTATTCTTACTTCTCTGATTCGTACTGGCAAAGTGTTTCCAACTACCCTTGTTAATCACTAAGTTAAGCACTCTCTTTCATATTTCACCGAAAAGAAGAAATGGGACAGTTATAACTATTCTGACTGAGGTTTTCTCAAAGTTTCTCCAGGCAAATACCGGAATTATCTTAACTAAGGCCTTGCCGTTAACTTCCACATTTGCTCCTCCACTTTATTCAGACCTGAGCCAAAGATACATAAAATCCATAATAAAATCAAATTCTCAGTAGGGTTCAAAACAAAGTGAAAGATGTGGAAAAAAACGACCATGGTAATATTTAAAGTAGGTGTAACTGAAAGATACTGTGGAAATTCTCAGCAATGGGCGGCCACTGGACGAGAATTCGCGACCTCCCGATTGTTAAACGAACTCTCTATCAATTCAGGCACGAACACAAGCAAGCAGTAGTAAGGCCACTGTACAAGTGGCTTGTATAAAAGAACATTAATGATAATAATATTAATGAATATTTTAATTTGAGTAAATAAATAGGATCTATTTTTTTTTACATTGTTAATTCCTCTTTTAAAATAATCGTGATAGATGCGAGGAAATTTTCAAGATATTTGTCCGTTGAATTTTTGCTGCACTACGATCTCTGTCGGACATTGTCTGATATTTAATAAGAACAATGATAAAGTTATTAGGAAAGAAACAACTTAGTAGTATATCTTTTTCTGTGAATTTCTACATTTGTATTTTTCTCCGTACGTGGAAGTGTAAGCTCGTTTTCACATTTTTCTGTTCCATGTTTGTTGCACTGGCAACCCTTCATATGTCGGTACTTGACTGCATTTTTTTCTTAATTGGAGGATCTAGGTTCAGCCATCTACAATCTGTCTCGCTCAAGTACATAAGTGCGTGGGAGGATCTGGCTTTTTGATGTATCATTTGAAAAGAATTTTTTTTCAAAAGGTATACTTCAGCGGTGTCCTCTATACCCTTCGGTATTGCCAATAAAAGCTAAAAGAACCTGAATCGTCTAGTGAAGTATTTCACCAGACGGAGGAACTTTCTATACATCTCTTCAAGTCGAAACAACAGCTGGAACACTATGTGGGTTCGAAGAGGAAGAAATAAAAGATGAGAAAAGAAACAGTTTTTGTATAAAGACAGCAATGTTTAAAAAGAGCTTTTCTTCAGAATTTTCTACTTATTGTATTTATGTGGCATTACAAACTTACACTATGTAAAGTAGTTAGCAACTATTTCAAATTTATACCTTGTTACACTATATTCATATAGTGTAACATGTAATAGTGTAACATGTAATAGTGTAATATGTAACGTATGTTAAAAATTAAGATTTACTTCGCACATACACAAAATGTAACCAAATCTACACTTTTAACATGTAACAGTACTTAATACACTAAATGTCCCTGAATTGAAAAACATGTCAAGTCCATTGACATAATGTATATACATATTTTTCACAATGATATTTCTGTTCTACGCGGTTGAAACTTTCAGGAGGGACAAAGAAAAAACATAGTTAATACGACAAATCACAAAAAAGCGCTTCCAAACAAAAAACATTCAATTTTATAATATTTTTTGTTCCTCCTGAAAAAAAATTACTCTGGTGGACTTGGAATATTTTACAATCCAGGTCTTCAATTGATGTTAGTTTTTCAAATACTCAAATAATGATTTCTAATCTCCTGTTAAACTATATTTCCCGTGTATATCTGAATTATGTGTGGGTAAGTGCATATATGCACAGTTTACATGAGAAGACTACCACTATTTATTCTTCAGAACAAAGCCAAGAGCTATTTTGCGAAAATAAATGTCACTTGCCATGCTAAAAGTTCCTGGTTATAATAATTATATATATTTATAAGTCACAGCCATATTCAATCCACAACTGGATGAGGCCTCTCCCGGAGAGAGGAGTTGGTCTACTGTTCCCACGCTGACCAGATATGTTGGGAGAGGAAAGCCCCGAAGCTCTCAACTGTGATCGCCACTGTCTTTTATTCACAGAAGCATCCTAATTATATCAGGACGCTGGGTGGCCACCGTTCCAGTCTCCCATGCCTTGGAAAAATTCCCTTGACAGAGCCGGTTACACTAGATCAGCACATGTACTTCAGAAATAGTAAAAATATATATGCGGAGTTTGTTTCCAAATGGTACCAAAACCATCTCGACAAATTGTTGAGATAATTAAACAGAAATATGTAGAGTTCTTAAAATTAAAACGACTTGGTTTATTCTTTTCTGGTTGAGCAAACAAAGTCAAAGTTAAAGTCACAAAATCAAAGTCAAAGTTATCATCCAGTCAAAGTTATTTGTTGAGATGGTTTTGGTACCTTTTCGAAACTAACTCCACATATATTAACATGACGAAGATTGGAACCAGGAACTATTAACATGGCAAGCAAATACTCTTTCATTTCTCAACTAGTGCTCTTCTTCAGCAGCTGTGAGTCAAGCAAAAAGCGTTTCGAAGATACTTTTCTCAGAGGTTCTAGAATTTAGGTTCTACTATCGCCGAAACTATATGGTCTCAGCATTTAAAATTTACAATGACTTTTCAAGCCCTTTGAAAGGAATCAGGTCTTTAAAATGATCCTACTAAAATCCTTATTATGTGATTGAAAAGTCATATAATATTCTTGCAGACGTTGCGTTCACTTTAAATTTTTCATGAATAATGGTGGAGAAATGTGTGTGTGTGTGTGTGGAAATTCTTACTCTCCTCAAGTACAAGAGATTCAGCAGAAATTTTATGCTGATAATAAAATATTCTTTTGTAGATGTAACAGAACTTTTGGGAAATGTTGGAAATTTTCTTCCTAAAATAGCTCTGCTTTGGCTTTGAAGTCACAATGAAATTGAATACTTATTCGTTCTGTTTAACAAGACAGTATATATGCATATGTTATACTTGTAGCTGCTGCATATGTTATGCTTGTATACAATGTTTGATTAATCGAGACGGTGTTAGAGTTTTCCCTGGTGCCTGAATATGTAACCCTGGGTTGTTGTGTTGCCAACAAGGGAGAAAATTATTTGTATTTCTACCCAAACAGGTAGTAGGTGAAAACTTAAAAGCAACCACTTGTTTCAGGATGCCTCCTTCTTAATTTATAATAAATCGAACACTGTCTGCCTATGACTTTAGTAAGTC